>BJCM01009095.1:0-11462 GCA_018326385.1 Flaveria bidentis
AGACTTCTTCAGTTGTTATGATGTCTGTGGGACTTAAAGTTTTTCTGATCTGGCTCATTGGTTCTTTTGGTCCAACACATCTAGGGCCACCACTACAGATGTTTCCCATCCACCATCCACTCATGGAGAAGCTACTATAGCAGGTTTCCATCAGGATTTCAGACCTGATGAGTTGGAGGAGAGTGATGATGAGCCGTTGACTCGAACGGTGGGTAGCAAGGTGGTTGCCACCGAACGGGGGACTCGGGCAGTTGGTGAACGCCCGGGCGGGTCTGGGGAGACTATGACTGATCCTACCTATACCCCAGATCAGCCCAACATCCTAGGGGGAGCATCCACGTTGAAGGGTTCGAGGAAGAAAAGGATGGCTCAGCCCCAAGGGATGAAGCCTAAGAGACGGAGGTACACTTTGATCACTACCTCTTCCACTACTACCACCACATCTACCACCACCACTCACTCACCCACCACCACATCTACCACCACCACTACTACCACTTCACCCACCATCACTACTACAACCACTCCACCACCTATTTACACTACTTCCACCACCACTATAGCCTACCCATCACCACCCACTCATATACCATCACCCATATTCACCATTGCTACCACCACCACCACTAGCCACCAACCCGGACCATCATCCCACCCGATATTCACTATAGGATCATCCTTACCTTCTGTTAGGGTAGAGGATCAGCTGTCAGCACTAAACAGAATGGTGCTAAAGTTGTGGGCTGCTGATGAAGAGAGAGCTGCCCAAATACGTCAGCTTGTGGAGCAAAACGTTGCCCAAGCACAGCAGATCTCACAGCAGGCCCAACTGATTGAGTACCAAGCTCAACAGATGGCTGCACAAGGTGAGGAGATTGCCCAACTCCAGGAGCATAAAGTCCTATCAACAAAGAAGATAGAGGAGTTGGAGGCTACCAAAAAGACTATCATGCTTAAGCTCAAAGGAACAAAGGATGAGCCTTTGAAGATAAGAGAAAAACATGGTGATGACAATGGTGATCACGATGATGATGAGGATGATGATGAGGAGGATGATGATGAGGATGAGACAGAAGAAGGAGTTGATGATGGTGCAGGAGATGGAGGAGATGATGAGGAAGGAGATGATGCAGAGGCATTAGGGGCCACACAAGCTAGAGAGAGGCGCACCAAGAAGACTCAGGATCAGGGTGCCTCGAACTCAGCCCCGCCTGGAGAAGAGCACATGATTTAGGATAAAAGTAATGCTTAGATGTTATGTAATTTTAAATCTTGTAACTGAATCATGTATTAAACTTATGTACTTAATGTTTATAAATATTTGATATGTCTCTGTCTTGGTTATTTACTAATGGTTGACGTATTTACATGTTTAAATCAAGCAGTTCAATCATCTCAGCAAGATGAGTACAATGTTGCTCCCCTTCAGCAAATCAAGTCTCAACTCACAATGATTCTTGATTGCAAGGGATCGTCCGAAGGTCCGTAAGCTATACTCCTAAAGAAGGAGAAATCATTCATGACATTACGGATAAGCAACTTGCTGAGATGTTTCGGCTAAATCTGGACGAGATTATGAAGGATGCTCCAACTGTTGAAGTTTCAAGTGACGACGAGCTGAATGACGTAGACGACATCGAGATCGAGGACGTCACGGGGAGCATTATCCAGAGTATACTGATAGAGAGGGAAATGTAGTTCCCAATCTGGGTGATACTCTCGTTTGTGATACTTTCGATAAACTGGATCAGATGGTAAGGGAATCTGAGAAAAATAAGGATCAAGCCCAAGCCTCAGACGCTGATGTCAACATCAAAAAGGCTGAATGGGCGGCTTGTTTTGCAGAGATCCGAGCCCAACGCACTGCTACAAAGCCGAGTGCCTACACCAAGCTCTACAAAGTGAAGAAGCATCACAAGGTGTTAGGAAAGATTATCACGTGGGCCTATTTTGAGGATCTTCATGTATATGCTATTAAGAGAGAAAAGGGAATAGAGTACTTTAGATTCCCACACGATCTATAGACTCTACCTGGTTTTGAGCTTAACTAGCTGGCCAAACTGAAGTTGTTATATGCTGACCCAAGAAAGATGTCAGACTGGTTTGAGGCTGCTTTGAAGAAAGAGTACCACACCAGGTGGGTCAACTTCAAACCTCAACAACCGACAAGGTACATCAGATGGTCTGAAGTTGATTCCACTACTGGAAAGCCAAAGATAGTGCTAAAATGGAGTCCTCCGCCCACGATGTCAAGAATCCCTCTAAGAGAAATGCCACAGGACTTCACTCCATATTTCAAGTGGTGGTACTATGATTGGAGAACAAGTGAGGCGGTCATAGTTCTAAACAAAGAAGGTAATATGGAAACTATCTGGGTGTTTGACCCAATGTGGCTAACTAACTTGTCTTCTAACGATGTATACACTTTATACAAGTGGCCACTGTTCTATGACGCGCAAGACATTGTACAAGCCCTCCAGTTCCAAAACGTGATAAGACTTTGCTTTGCATTCGAAATACATGCAGGAGTTACAAGGGAAGAGAAGTACAAGAAATTTGAAGAGCTGATGAAGAATGTTAGACAATGATGTAAACTAGGTCCAAGGGGGAGTTTGTTGATCCATATGTACCTAGTTTAGGAGCTAAATGTAAAATGTCTTTCATGTCTTACATATATGTAATTGAATGGGTATGAATGAAATACAATGTGTGGTTGATGCTTATAATGTTTAATATTTCATTGTTTATTATGTATTGAACTAACTATATAGGTTTGTGGTTGTTTACATAGTTCTTACTCAAGACTGGTTGAGAATTGTGTTTACACTTAATCATTTGAAGTTCTCATTCGAATGGACCATGCTAATGGACCATGCGCATGAACATTTCATGCTAATGGACCAGTCGCACGACTGAACCAGGAGACTGGATCAATTATACGATTGAGACATAATATTGACTCAGTCGCACGACTGAAGCTTCAGTCGTGCGGTTAGAACAATTGTATGATTCAATCGCACGACTGAACCATACTAATGGTTCAATCGCACGAATGACAAACCCTAACCTACAAATACCATTTAATTCGTTGAAAAACGTAACAATTCGAATACCTACGCACATAATCGTACCCTAGCCGTCCAGAGACTCAAGAACACTTGTTCCAAGTTCATAGATCGCAGTTAATCATCTTAAAATCGTTCTTAACATTTTGATTCATTATTAGATCTATTATACTTGCGTTCTCACTGATTGGATCGCCAATCAAATAGGATTCTGCACTATTTGGTTTGGTATACGTAAATCAGTTAGTACTCCATACCTAAATGGTCCTAACACAATAAACCGAATGCTGACAGTCAAGCTAGCGATTGTTTAGTCCTAGTTGTTTGTAAATCTATATCTACTATATCTTTTAACTTCTTTGATAAGTTTAAAGCAGGTGAAATTCCTACTTTTAAGCCTGTTAGGGTTGTGAAATAAGAGATAAATCAGGAATCACCTACTCATCAAGTTTCAACAACAACAACACATCTAT
Source organism: Flaveria bidentis (assembly GCA_018326385.1). Lineage (NCBI taxonomy): Eukaryota > Viridiplantae > Streptophyta > Magnoliopsida > Asterales > Asteraceae > Flaveria > Flaveria bidentis. Next base: position 3,539 of record BJCM01009095.1, read on the forward strand.
TTCTATCAATCAAGATCAATTGGAAGCTTAGATGATGAATCAAACATAGAGGACATTGTTGGTTCCTCAAAGATCAAGATATCACCTGAAATTGTCAAGTCTCAAAAGCTTCCAAAAGCTGAATCAAGACCAATACGGATCTCTTCTCCAACTACAAAACAAACTAGTCAACCAGTAAAGATCTTATTCACTGTTCAGCACAGGACACTTTAACACAAGCAATAATCTACCACAACCTCAAAGCAATCTCCAATTCCAAATGCAACACACAGGTTTGTCAAGCATCAAAAGCCTTTCAAGGCTTGTTTTGAGTGTGGAAAAGAAGGTCATGTGTTAAAGAAATGTTCTCAAAGACTTGCTAAAGATAGTAAAGGCAAAACAAATTGTTTCTCCGAATGTAAGTCTACAAAAAATGTTCTAGTCGGTGAAGGTAACACAGGTTGCTTCTCTGGTTTAATAGGTAAAAAGCACACATCTTTGAATGTTTGGATAAGCTAGTTTCACATGATTCAAAGATGAAAATGACCAAAGGTTCAAAACCAAATTCTTTTTCTTCTGGTCTTAAAAAAATAATTTGCAAATTTAATTCATTCAAATCCAAATTAATTGAACCGAAACAAGTTTGGCAAATTAAATAAAAGGATACATATATCCTTGATATTTCAACAGATTGTTTGTCGAATCAGGTTACTTCAACCGTTGCAAAAGGAACACCCTCAACTACGATGGCCAGGGTTTCCCTTTCAAACTAATCTATTTATGAGTGCGGGAACAATTCAGGAGGACTGTTAGTAATCTAGTTTACTGACAGAGATTGTTCCTAATTCAAATTTGAGTCGGAACAAACAGGTTAATGTCATGGTATTTTATCTATAATTTGGATTTTTATCTGCATAATCACAGTTCTAAATTCACAATCACTACATATTTCTTGATAATCAGTGTAGTTTGGAAGACCTTCTTTGGTAAATTTTTATTTTTGTATAGTTTTATAAAAAACTAATTAATAAAATAAAAAAGAAGAAATAGGTTTTCAAAAATAAAAATTTAGGGAGAGAGTATAGTAAATAAAATATTAAAAGAAATCTGGGAACTTGATTCGAGATGACTGGAAAATGATTGTATATCATCTTGAAATGCTTGTTCACTACATGACTTGCGTTATAAAATGAGAAATGAAAGCAACTGATATTGTTATTTGATTCACATCTTCTTTTTAATTGCAAGTAAAAGAAAATAAAACAGTTTCTTTAATGATATGTTTAGTAGACTCAGCCTGAAGAATAAAGTAGAAACAACATAATGATTTAAATTAAAATCCATGCTTACGGATGTCTGTATTTACGCAATCATTTTGGCTTGCATGAAAACTGAGTCCCGACAAAAATTGGATTGAGAATTGATCTTTCTCCAACCATGATAAAAATCATATAAGCCATATCTTTGAGCCATGTTTGGTGTATTTATATGTCTTGTGTTTGTGCTAATCTCCTATGTTGTACGGAAGTACTGAACTGGAGTGATGATCTCCTTTGCTATACGAAAGTACTGACCTGGAGCTCTCATCGGCACATGATTAAATGGTCATATCCTTTGTTATACGTGAACATAGACTTGGAGCTCTCACCATTTTGGTCTAATTTGTGTCAAATCATCAAACGATGAATTATCACTAATGCAATATTCTATTGATAATCACTTGCACACTAATGCACAAGCCTTGCTCTATAAAGATCGTAACAAAATTCAAGAAATCCTAAGATTGGGTGAGGGTTTTTGTCAAATGATTGTGGAGTCCTAGCATTCTAAAGTATTTAATTGAACCTTAACGAATCATCTGGTGCTTGTTGAAAAAGATAGGGCATGGGTTTAAGTGGACAAACATATCAACAATTATTATTGATTTGTTTGAGAATTTCAAAATCATTCAAAGACTATGATTAGATTTAGTTATTAGTGTGATCTCATTGCTTGTTGATGTTTAAATTCATCTTTTTGCTAAAGTATATCTTGAGGATGTGATCTCATGTTCGATTTAGTTCTCGGGTTTAAAAAAATAGATCAAAAAATGTTATAATAAATGTATATATTAAAAATATTATAATAAATCTTCATTTCAATATTCATTTAGATCTTCAATATTATGTTGTTACAATTCTATCATCTTTCATGCATTTCACAGAAATTGCGCACAAATGGACACGGGTTTGCTTGTATTTCACACAAAGATAAACATGGGTTTATTTTGTTATAATGAAATGATCTAATTAGAAATGTCAAGATTATGTTTGTGAATGTGTATCAGATTTTTACTACAAGTGATGGTCGATCATTAGTTGAGTAGTGTACCTGATCAGAGAACCTGTTCCTTAAGTTTGCAGAAGATATCGAGCTAGGAATCCTCCTTCTTGTTAGGGACCGTGTACGTACGGAGTACTAACTGATAATGCATGTATACCAAATCAAATAGTGCGGAATCCTATTTTATTAGCGATCCAATAAGTGAGAACGCAGTTTGGATCAATCTAACGATTAATGAAACGTTAAGAACGATTAGAACACGATCAACTGCGAACTATGAAGTTGGAACAGTTTCTCTGGAGCCTCCGGACGGCTATCGAAATTCTTGAAGTATTTATTTTTCCACGAATTAGGTGGTATTTATAGGTTAGGGTTTTTCAATCGTATGACTGAACCATTAGCATGGTTTAGTCGTGCAACTGAATCATACGATTGATCCATACACATGACTAAAAGTTCAGTCGTGCGACTGAGCCAATCTTATGTCTCAATCGTGCGACTGATCCAGTCTCCTGGTTTATCGTGCGACTGGTCCATTAGCATGAAGTATTCATGTGTATTGTCCATTAGCATGGTCCAATCACATGAAGACTTCATACGATCAAGTTTGAACACGTTTCTCAATCATTATTGACTAAGAACTATGCAAACAATCACAAACTTATATAGTTCGTTCAATATGCTTTGTTACACAATAAACAATGAAACATTAAACATTATAAGCATCAATCACATATTTCATTTCATTCAACTCATTCATTACATATATGTAAGACATGACAGATATTTTACATTATGTTCCTAAACTAGGTACATATGTATCAACAAACTCCCCCTTGGACCTAGTTTACATTAGTGTCTGACATTCGTCATTAGCTCCTCAAATTTCTTGTACTTTTCCTCTCTAGTAATTCCTGCATGTATCTCGAATGCAAAACAGAGTCGTATAATGTTCTGGAACTAGAGGGCTTGTACTATATCTTGGGAGTCATAGAATAGTGACCACTTGTATAATGTATAGACATCGTCTGTAGACAAGTTGGTTAGCCACATAGGGTCGAACACCCAGATAGTTTCCACTTTGCTCTCTCTATAGAACTATGACCACTTCGCCTGTTCTCCAATCATAATACCACCATTTGAAGTGTGGAGTGAAGTCCTGTGGCATTTCTCGTAAGGGAATCTTGGACATTATGCGCGGAGGACTCCACTTCAGCACCACCTTAGGCTTTTCAGAAATTGGATCCACTTTAGACCTTCGGATGTACCTCTTCGGTTGTTGAGGTCTAAAGTTTACCCACCTGGTGTGGTATTCTTTCCTTAGAGCAGCCTCAAACCAGCCTAACATTTTTCTCAAATTAGCATATAACAGGTTTAGGCGTGCCAGCTGGTTGAACTCAAAACCAAGGAGAGTCTTAAGATCGTGTGGGAATCTAAAGTACTCTATACCCTTCTCCCTCTTAACTGCATAAACGTTAAGATCCTAAAAATACGCACATTTAATTATCTTTCCCGACACCTTTAGATGTTTCTTGACCTCGTATAGCTTGGTGTAGGCATTCGGCTTTTGAGTAGTGCGTTGGGCTCGTATCTCAACAAAACAAGCCACCCATTCAACCTTCTTTATATCAACATCAGCGTCTGAGGCTTGGGCTTGGCTTTCATTCTTCTTTTTCTCTTTTTTCATCTCATCCAGTTTGTCGAACGTAGCATTGCCGAGAGTATCACCCAAGTTGGGGATCACATTGCCCTCTCGGTCAGTGTACTCTGGATAGTACTCAGCTGTGACATCCTCAATCTGTATTTCATCTATGTCGTTTAGCTCATTGTCACTGGTCACATCAAAAGTAGGTGCATCTTTGACAATCTCTTCTGGGTTTAGCCTAAACATCTCTGCAAGTTGCTCATCAGTCTGGTCGTGTATGATTTCTCCTTCTTCGGGAGTGTAGCTCACCGATCTTCTGACAATCCCTTACAAATCAAGAATCATTATGAATTGAGACTTGATTTTCTATAGGGGAGCAACGTCATATTCATCTTGATGAGATGTTTGATCTGCTTGATTTAAACATAACACATCAACCATTAGTATTAAGACATTTAAACATTAGATAAATATAGATAAACATTAATTACAAAACTGTAATACAAGATTCAAGTACAAAAGTTTTCAAATACATAAAATATAATCATTACTTTTGTCTTGAATCGCAGGCTTCTCAGCATGAGGGGCGGAGGATGATGCTCCTCGATCTTGATTCCTTTTGATCCTCTTCTCTTGAACTCTAGGATAGGCTGATGCAGCAGCATCACCTTCTCCATCATCATTATCTCCTTTCTTCTCACTCGGTCCTGCATCATGACCTTCATCTTCTTCATCTGAATCATCCTCATTATCGTCATCATCATCATCATCATCATCACCCTTGATCGTCAGAGGCTCACGCTTTGACCCTTTTTGCTTGAGCATGATCTTCTTGTTCTTCCTCTCAAGTTCTTTGATCTTTTTCACTGAAGCCAACACCAGCTCATTTTCACTTGTATGAGCATGGTGTGCTCGGCTTAGAGCTCTCTCATACACATCAGTCTTCTTACTGAGCTCCATGATCTTCTGAGCTTGAGCTGTGTTTACCTTCATCATCTTATGTAACTGATTTGCCCTAAGCTCATCAATGGCAAGCAGCAGAAGCACAATACTGTTGAGATTTGCTAGCTGTTCCTCTAACCCGATGGGGGGTAAAGTGCATCCTGGTGTGAATGTAGGCTGGGTGGAAGTACCTGCTTGGTGGCTTGTGGTGGTAGATGTGGTGAATATGGGTGGTGGGATATGAGTGGATGGTGAAGGGTTGGCTGTAGTAGTGGTGGTTGGGAGTGTGATAGTAGTGGTAGGGGTTTTGGTAGTGGTGGTGGTAGCTATGGTGGATGTGGTAGATGTGGTGGTGGCTGTGGCAGTAGTGGTGGCTTTAGTAGTAGTGGTGGATGGGGTTAATGTAAATCTTGGCCTCTTACCCTTTTTGCCATAAGGGTGAGCCATCCTCTTCTTCCTGGAGCCTTTAGAGATAGAGGCTCCCCCTTGGCTGTTGGGCTGGTCCAGAATGTAAGATGGATCAGTATCAGCAATAACAACATCCCCGGACTCACCTTGGCTTCCACCAACCGCCCTGAGCCCTCTCTCAGTAGCTACGACCTGGCTACCCACCGTCCGTACCAGAGGCTCATCGTCCGACTCCTCCTCATCCATCTGAAAATCAGGGTGGATTGGAGCAGGCTCGGGTACATATGTAAGACATGACAGATATTTTACATTAAGCTCCTAAACTAGGTACATATGTATCAACACTCCTACATCTTTAGAAGCACTCCAGTTTAGAGATTTGGGAAAGCTGTTCCAATATCTTTACAAAGGATGCACTCGAAAATAGGGATTATATAAATAAGGGGAGCTTATGAGATGAATAATCTTTCTCATCAGATTCATAAAGATTCAAATCGAAGATCTTTCTACTGTTGACTTCTCGGGGCTGAATTCGTATGAAGACGTTGATAATGATAGACTAAGGAGGAGTATTGTTGGAGCTATACAAGATAGTCTATATTATCAACATAGTCAAAGTCAACAATAGTCAATGTCATGGTCAAAGTCAACGCGAAAGTCAAACCCAACACGTTCGAGATGAAGAACCGAGACGAGACGTTGAAGCTTTAGATGACTAGGAGGCTTATTGTAATAAATATATTTTGTGTTAACAAAATATATTTAAGTATGTTTTTGTCAATTTTATGTTTTATATGCAATTTCTATTAATTAGCCTAAGTCTAGGGGTTTAAGTGTAATTAGTGAATATTATATTCACTATAAATAGCCTAATTGTAATTAGGATTTGGTTAATGGTTGTATGACTAATAGATTGGGGGTTTCCATTTTGTACAAACTATATGCAATTAATTGAAGATCAAAAGGGTTTTAGTGTGTTTGTCATATTGTTTGATCAATAATCTTCATGATTTGATGCAAGTGTGATTATAATGGGTTAAAAGCTCCCTACCAATAACAACAAACAACTGGCTAAAAACAAAGTAGCACCCAGTCCTAAGGAGCGCCAATACGTTGAATGCAATAAGATGGAGCACTAGAGATATAACTGCTTTAATTATTTAGCCAAGCTGAGTGCAAAGAAGGCCAACAGTGAAGGAACCTTCTTCAAGTATTCGTATTTATGTTATAAAACTTTTTAATATATCTAGTAACATATGGGTATTTGATACCGGATGTGGTACCACATCATTAATGACTTGCAGCAGCTTGAAAAGTGGATGAAACTGAAACAAGGCGATATAAAACTCATCATTGATAAAGAGAAAAGAGTAAAAGTTATACCAACCGAAACATATCATCTATCTGTCCATCTAGCCTTGTAATTACTTTGAATAATTATTTTTTGTTGTTGGTTTTACTAGAAACATTATTTCAATGATGCTTTTATTTATGTCTACCTTGAATAATATGGGTAAACCTCAAAATGACCTTTATAAGATTGATGTTCAAAATAGACAATAACACATAATATCTCTATGGCATTGTAGACTTGGTCATGCAAGCAAGACTTGCAACAAAAGGCTTCAGACTAAAATGATTGTTAAATCCACATGACATGATTCCTTTAATGAATTTGAATCTTGCTTAGTTAGCAAACTCACAAATGATCATTTCACACTTGTTGGTGAATGGGCCTAAGGATTTTTTAACACTTATATATTCTGATGTATGTGATCCTTTCAGAACCATGTCTAGAAATCTTGAAAGATACTTTGTTACATTTATTGACGATTATTGGTGGTATGTTTATGTCTACCTTATGAAGCATAGACATGAAAGCTTTCAAAAGTTCTCAGAGTTTCAAAAAAAAGTAGAAAACCAACTTTGTAAGACTATCAAGGTACTTCAATCAGATCAAGGTGGAAAGTACCTAATCCAAAAGTTCACTAATCATCTAAAGGAATATAGAATTGTTTTCAAGTTCACTCCACCTAATATATCCCAACTTAGATATATTTTCTAAAGTTTCTCCTATTCAAAAACAAGCTTTTTCCATGAACGGTTCTTATTAGAGAAGAACTGGATAAGTAAATGAAGTAATGTGGTCATGTTGTTGATCGCTTATCCTAGGTTGTAACACCCGGATATTTAAAAAAAAGACAATAAAAGAATGATAAAGGTAGCAAATACAAATTTAACCCAAGTTGAAGGGTTAAAAGTGTCAAAAGGACAAAAAAGTACAAAAAGTTGGTGTAAAAGGTGGGCATGGCCACCCACTCTCCCATCACAATCTTTTCATACGGTTTTAGAGAGAGAAAGGGGAGACATTCGGGTCTTTAAAGAAGAACAAGAAAAAGGCCAGATTTCAAGGTAGGAATTCGAGGGTTTATGTGTTTTTGTTGAGTTCTTGCTTCGGTTATGTGCTTATGTATGTTGTATGTTCGGTTGTGTGTGTGTTTTGCTGGGTTTAGGTGTTCGAACTCCCTTACAGTCGGGTTTGAAGAAGTCTTGCCCGAAGAGTTGTCAAGGTGAGTTCTAGACCCCGGTTTCTACCTGTTTTGAACATCTTTGGGGCTGAAAATGTAT
>BJCM01009106.1:0-10431 GCA_018326385.1 Flaveria bidentis
CTTTATCTGATGTACTTTTCCATAAAGCTGGACACCTTTCCGCTGCATCTCTGTAAGGTCACCAACTTGAATGAGTTGGTGAAAAGGTCAATGATTTTGGTAACTGTACATTGAGGTTTTGAGTCTGTAACTTTCTACTTCATGTACTTTATCCTTTTTGTAATAGATAAGGATGTGAACTATGGCATGTCATAGTCACTAGTCAAAAGGCAATCTACCTTTTGACTCTACAATTGATTTTATTTGTGTCTAGTCAATTGTATCCAGCTGGCTTTCAAAGTATAGCCGGTTGTAGGATGTAGTATAAGTATCTCATGTTCTTGTATATTTCTAACATGCTTTGTAACACTTGTAATAGAACATAGAGAAAGCAATATGCTACATTTTTGAAAAACCATACACTTGTGTTCTCTTGTTCTGTCTCTTATATTACTTGTGTTCTTAGTGTCTCATTTGTGGTTAAGCCAGTTTACTATTTGATTAAGTTTGGTTAATCTCCTCTTTGTTATGTTGTGTTGTAAGTGACTCCCTTCAACGGTCCTGCAATATATATATATATATATATATATATATATGTGTGTGTGTGTGTGTGTGTATGTATGTATATATATATATAAACGCTTTTCTGTTAGTCTACTTGACACTTTGAGATAATGATAGTTATATAACTGTTAGCTTAAACCTTATTTTTAACCAACACAGCTAATAAATTATGTTGTTCCATTGTCAAAACTAAGTTTACAGAGGTTCAAATAACCCGTGACATAAAGGTCGCTTGAAAATAGCTAAAAAACTCGCTCGAAATTGGCTCACTAGTTCAACCGATATCTTTTTAAACCAAAGCGAGATTGTCTTGACTCATTTATAAACCAAGTCAGTTTGGTTTTGTTTGTTTACAAACGAAACAAAGCCAAGTCAAAACTTGGGTACGCTTGACTTAACTTTGCTCTAAGGGTCTTAAAATCACCCAACCTGATCCGCACTTGTAAACAAAGTTCTTCAAATGTAGACATGTGTATTTTATTTTGTTAGTTATTACATATATACTAGCATTAAGCCCCCCGCGTAGCGGCAGGGGCATAAAATCGTATTAAGTGCACAAATTTACACCATCAACAACGACCACCAACACTGGAAAACATATATTAAAAAGGAAATAAAAATGGAAAATAAAACCGAACAGAAAGTAGTCGTACAAACGTTGAACCCGCAAGTGACACATGAAACATTAAAAACTATAGCTAAGTCAATCTGAGACCCGCGCGTTGTGACGGGACCATTAAACGGGGAAAAAATAGGCGTAAAAACAATGAACCACACGCATACGTTTGCGGCGTATTAATTCGTACAAATTTAAACCGATACGTAAAACCAAAAATTTATAAAAATGCTTTTGCAAGATAATACAACCGTTCATTACTTAATATCATTTTACATTTCATTACGAAAGCATTAAAAACAATGGATTCCATCCCAAAAGAACAGAGTAGTCGCCCCGTGCCATCCTTAGCAACATACCTGCCAACTGGAAACACATCAAAGTCAGCGTTGCTGAGTGAGCTTTAGTTTTAAAAAATAACATACTTTACTTCTTTTATAAAACCATTCGTTAATGTCGTACGCGATCACACAATATAAATACACAGAGATAATATAATTATTATCTTCTTTACGTTCGTTACATTCTTCATCTGTTTCATTCCTTCATAACATCATTTCTTCCGTTCATCCATTTCATACATATCGCACTTTTTGCACTTATCGCACCTTCGCATCTTCGTACCCAAAGTACATATCGCCCAAATCGCACACATGAGGTAGCCAAAATCGCACACTACATAGCACACAATAAATACCACATCGCACCTATCGGAGCAGTTACCAAAACTGAACTCCCACTGTGTCTATAGTCCCTCATGATATCCATCGTACATATCGCACAAATCGCACCAACGGAGTGGTCACCAAGACCGACTCCCCCTGTGTGTGTGTGAGAACTCTTGGGGTGTAGCCAGAATCGCACACCATCTCATGGGTTAGCCAAAATCGCACGCTACATAATCCACACGAGGTAGCCAAAATCGCACGCTACACAGCACACAGTAAATACCACGTCGCACGTATCGGAGCAGTTACCAAAACTGAACTCCCTACTGTGTCTATGTCCCCTTATGAGTTAGCCAAGATCGCACACTATAAATACACACACAATTGAGCTAATAACTCTCAATGAGTTTTGAACCTCCTTCCTTTCCCTTGCAAGTCATCCTTACTTCATTCATTCGTTCATGCTTGCATTCATTCATTACGTTCCTCTTTTCATTATCTTCCACTTTACGTTACATAATACTTTCATTACATTCATTAACGTTCAACGCAATCCACAGGACGACAATCATACATAATAATAAGGAACATAACAACATACAACATCAATCACACAAGGCAACATCGCACACCCATAGCATACATCATGCATAACATACAACATCCACAATCACACGACATCAAACATCACACGAATCACGCGCATCACAACATATAACTATACGGCATCACACATCATCATGCATCACATCATTCTCATCATCAGTTCATCATCATAAGTCATCTTACATCATCCATGCCCATCACATCATCTATAACCCCGAAGGTCCGAGCCTACGTCTACACTTTCCCTAAAGTCAGACAATACTATGGTTATTCGGGCGTATGGACCCTATTCGGTCGCATGGTCTTCAATGCTTATGAGAACACTCAGGCGAATGGAACTCCAGTCGCATAGCCTCCAATCGCATGCTTCCCATGCGAATGGATCTCAGTCGCACATCTTTCGTGCGAATGAACCACAATCGCACGACTTACATGCGTATGGACTCTAGTCGCATGACCTTCAGTCGCATGACCTTCATCCGCATTTCATTCAGTCGCATGACCTTAATCCGCATTTCATTCAGTCGCATGACCTTCATCCACTTTTCATTCAGTCGCATAGCCCTCATGCGTATGACCCTAAGTCGCACTACTTTCATGCGAAAAAGCTCAGTCGCACTCTTTTCGTGCGTATGGACACAGCCGCATGCCATTCGGACTCATGGACCTCCATTTGGTCGCCTAGCCCAAGCTGATGCAGAATGCAGTTCATCCCGAACTGCAGCTGCCAAGTTCGACCTCTAAACTCTTCCAAACCTCTTCTAAGCTCAAATCAACCATTCTAAACCTTAGGGAAGCATACCACGACACCATTCAAGCATAACCAAGCCCGAAATCAAACCCCAAACGAATCATACACATACACATGCATACATAAACAGGTTTACACCCAAATACCCGAAAAATGGTTTTCAGATGTGTTCCAACCCCAAAATATTCAAAAACGTGTAAAAGAGGGGTTCTAGAACTCACATAAACGATCCCGTCGAGTAGAGCTTCGATTTGACCCGCTACACTTCGATTTTCATGCTCGAATCCACCCGAACCAAGCTTTTCTCCTATTTTTCTCCTTTTCTCTCTTCTTTGGCTGAGTTTTTGCAAGAATGGGGAGGGTGTGGGCTGCCCTCCCCCTTTTATACCCGCACTCATCCAAGTTTCTTCCCGTTTTGACAAGTTTGGTCCCTCGACTTTGGACTTTATTTCTTTTCTTCTTTCGTCGGCTTCAAAGAAAATTTCCGAGTGTTACAAGTCCACCCCCCTTATATAGGTTTCGTCCCCGAAACCTTTTATTCCTTAAGCAATTGCGAGCAATATTATCTCATCTCTTTTCCAGTCTCCCACCTGAAATTCAATTAGTCTACGTCGTTTATCAACATACGACTTCTTGTCTATCTTTGGCTACCTTCATCGGGGCTTTGATTGTTTCGAGCTACTCAGTCGTAGCCTTGATCACCTCAATGCTTCCCATACGAAATTTGGTGCTCGGCCTTCACTTGTAAACAAGTAAGACATTTACTCATGTACTCCACCATATCACGCTTCATACCCGGCCACCAATAATCTTTACTCGGGTCTCGGTACATCTGACAGTTGGGATGTCAGTGTCTCCACATACCTTACATTGGCCCAGTAAGCAATACATCCACGCCTCGTGCACCTTCCCGCCACTGCCATCGAAATCACCTTCGGAATCGTCAAGACTCGATCACCTTAAATCGTCGTCGTGATCCCGTCAGGCGCCGTCAATCGTATCATCTCTTGCAGCACACAATGTTTACTTCGTAGTCCGCCAAACAATCCGCTCCTAGGACCACATCGAAGGGCGTATCTATATCCTTACTACTAACAGGAAATTTAGCACAGAAAGCAGCAGTAATAAAAATTTTACTGACGCTAAAATCGAATAACACCAAGGCTAAAGGTTGATTTACTAGAAACGTACCTGACACAACATCGGGGTCCGCCCTAGCCTCCTCCTGTATCATCGTGTAGGCGCTGCGTTCGCCCTTTGTCCTTCTCCTCCAGCCCTCTTCACTCTCGAACCTTCCGCCCTTGGTTTCTTACAGTCCCTGCTCATGTGGCCAATTTCTCCATAATTGTAACATCTCACAATCCCGCATTCTCTAGCCACATGACCAGGCTTCCCACACTTGAAGCAAGTGTTTGGTCCCCTTTTGCATTCTCCCGAATGATCTATCCCGCATTTACCACATCTATCTGACCCCGCACCAGGTGTGACCAAACGATGGTCATCCCCCCGTGCGTGTTTATTATTCGTCGGGACACTGCCCCGTCCAGTTCTCTTCCCCCTCTAGCTCCGGTCTCCATCACCCTTCTCGCTGTCTTCAGCCACCACCACTACAATTCTATCATCGTACAACCTCCCCGCCAAATGGACTGCCGACCTAAACGTGCTCGGTCGGGCAGAGATCATGTGCTAACGGATATCCGCCGGTAAGCCCCGAATATACCTCTTGATCTTTCACGACAGAGGTGTCACCTGATCCGGCACCAGCCGTGCCATTTCGTTGAATTTGGTGGTGTACTGCTGATGCGTCATTGTTCCCGCCTCCAGCTGCAGGAACTCTCTTTTAACTTTATCCATCTCACGGTGATGACAAAACTCCCCAATCACCAGAATTTTCAATTCTGACCATCTAATCCTTCCGATAACCCGACTACCCTCAACTTGGACTATGTTGTCCTACCAGCACAAAGCTGAGTCCACGAAAGAGTGGGCAGCAAACTTTACCTTCTGGTCTTCCCGGCACTCGCTGATGTTCAGAACAGCTTCCATTTCCCTCATTCATCGGTGAGCAGTAGCAACAGTGCCATTACCATCAAAAGTTGGGGGCTTGCATCGTTGAAACGCCCCGTAGTTATAGCCTCATGCCACCTCCAGCGCAGGCTCTTCCTCTTCTTCTTCCTCTTCGTCATTGGAGAAAACCTTTTCGGTCTCGGGCCGTCTCCTTTCGCCTGAAGGTCTACCCCTTTCCTTTCTCTCCCCATCTCTAACAGCCTTTATCACTTCGGTCACTACAGATGGTAGGATCATCTGCATAACCTGATGCACTTCCTCCGCAACCACCTCTTTCATCGAGGCTCTCAAATTAGCACTCTCATCACCGCCCTCCGGATGAGGGGTCTCGGGTTCTTCATGAACCACTTTTTCAACTCTAGGCCTTATTCTTGTGACCCGTGGTTTAGCACCACGTCCACCACCGCCTCCACCACGTGAAGCTTTAGAAGATCTACCACCAGGCATCTTCTAACACACATTGAAAGATTCAAACACTAACATGATCATTCAAGGGAACAACTCAGTTTATGTCAAATATAGTAAGTCCCTAATTACAGTGGCTAGTTATGATTAGCCACTTACTTCATACCCCAAGCATTACTTGTCCTGACCACATCAGTATCTAGATCTACCACCAACACATAAACCACATAACATGCGCACGCAATACTGGTTAACATTATGAAAATACCTGATGGCACGGAGCTACTCAGATTGGCATCCCTTCCTTTTCCGTCCCATTCTCAGTTTAAGTTAAGGTTTATTTTGAAAATTTACCCAATTCACTTAAACTTTGGCTCTGATACCAACTTGTAAGGCCCCATTCACGGGACGCTTACAAATGGTCCTTCATCGAACATAAAACATATATTTTCATCCTTTTACACAAAAGCGTTGCAGCGGAAACATTAAAACGAACATTTTCATTTCATCAAAATGCTTTTGCAAGATAATACAACCGGTCATTACTTAATATCATTTTACATTTCATTACAAAAGCATTAAAAACAAAGGATGCCATCCCAAAAGAACTGAGTAGTCGCCCAGTGCCATCCTCAGCAACATACCTGCCAACTGAAACACATTAAAGTCAGCATTGCTGAGTGAGTTCTAGTTTTAAAGAAAACATGCTTTACTTCCTTTATAAAACCATTTGTTAATTTCGTACGCGATCACACAACATACATACACAGAGATAATATAATTATTATCTTCTTTACGTTTGTTACATTCTTCATCCGTTTCATTCGTTCATAACATCATTTCTTCCGTTCATCCATTTCATACATATCGCATTTTTTGCACTTATCGCACCTTCGCATCTTCGCATCTTCGTACCCAAGGTACATATCGCCCAAATCGCACACATGAGGTAGCCAAAATCGCACGCTACATAGCACACAATAAATACCACATCGCACGTATCGAAGTAGTTACCAAAACTGAACTCCCACTGTGTCTATAGTCCCTCATGATATCCATCGTACATATCGCACAAATCGCACCAACGGAGTGGTCACCAAGACCGACTCCCCCTATGTGTGTGAGAACTATTGGGGTGTAGCTAGAATCGCAAGCCATCTCATGGGTTAGCCAAAATCGCACGCTACATAATCCACATGAGGTAGCCAAAATTGCACGCTACACAACACACAGTAAATACCATATCTCACGTATCGGAGCAGTTACCAAAACTAAACTCCCTACTGTGTCTATGTCCCCTTATGATTTAACCAAGATCGCATGCTATAAATACACACACAATTGAGCTAACAACTCTCAATGAGTTGTGAACCTCCTTCCTTTACATTGCAAGTCATCCTTACTCTCATTCATTCGTTCATGCTTGCATTCATTCATTACGTTCATCTTTTCATTATCTTCCACTTTATGTTACATAATACTTTTATTACATTCATTAACGTTCAATGCAACCCACGGGAAGACAATCATACATAATAATAAGGAACATAACAAAATACAACATCAATCACACAAGGCAACATCACACACCCATAACATACATCATGCATAACATACAACATCCATAATGACACGACATCAAACATCACACGAATCACGCGCATCACAACATATAACCATATGACATCACACATCATCATGCATCACATCATCCTCATCATTAGTTCATCATCATACGTCATCTTACATCATCCATGCCCATCACATCATCTATAACCCCGAAGGTCCGAGCCTACGTCCGCACTTTCCCGAAAGTCAGACAATACTATGGTCATTCGGGCGTATTGACCCTATTCGGTTGTATGGTCTTCAATGCGTGTGAGAACACTGAGGCGAATGGACCTCCAGTCGCATAGCCTCCAATCGCATGCTTCCCATGCGAATGGACCTCGGTCGCATGACATCCGGGCGTATGGACCTCAATCGCATGACCCTCATGCGAATGGCCCTCAGTTAAACACCTTTCGTGCGTATGAACCTCAATCGCACGACTCACATGCGTATGGACTCCAATCGCATGACCTTCATCCGCATTTCATTCAGTCGCATAACCTTAATCCCCATTTTATTCAGTCGCATGACCTTCATCCGCATTTCATTCAGTCGCATAGCCCTCATGCGTATGACCCTCAGTCGCACTACTTTCGTGCGAATGAACCTCAGTCGCACTCCTTTCATGCGTGTGGACCCAGTAGCATGCCATTCGGACGCATGGACCTCCATTCGGTCGCCTAGCCCTAGCTGATGCAAAATGCAGTTCATCCCGAACTGCAGGTGCCAAGTTCGACCTCCAAACTCTTCCAAACCACTTCTAAGCTCAAATCAACCATTCTAAACCTTAGGGAAGCATACCACGACACCATTCAAGCACAACCAAGCCCGAAATCAAACCCCAAACGAATCATACACATACACATGCATACATAAATGGGTTTACACCCAAATACCCGAAAAATGGTTTTTAGATGTGTTCCAGCCCCAAAATCATTCAAAAACGTGTAAAAGAGGGGTCCTAGAACTCACATAAACGATCCGGTCGAGTAGAGCTTCGATTTGACCTGCTACACTTCGATTTTCACGCTCGAATCCACCCGAACCAAGCTTTTCTCCTCTTTTTCTCCTTTTCTCTCTTCTTTGGCTTGGTTTTGCAAGAATGGGGAGGGTGTGGGCTGCCCTCCCCCTTTTATACACCCACTCATCCAAGTTTCTTCCTGTTTTAACAAGTTTGGTCCCTCGACTTTGGACTTTATTTCTTTTCTTCTTTCGTTGGCTTCAAAGAAAATTTCTGGGTGTTACAATGACAAAGGTGGGTACAACCCACTAAATACATACTACAACTCGTTAAACATATCAAAGTTGGTAATCAATATTATATAAATTAACTTATGAATGAGTTGAGTAGTAATAAAATAGTTTTCTATTGAATGTTAATCTTAATAATTTATATAAATCTAATTATCTATTTTGTGCGTAGAGTGTTGCATCTTATTGCTTTGTGGTTGTACATTCTATTACAAATATGAAACGTGAATCTTTTAATGCATAAAGTACAACCGTTGTTGCATATGTTTTATATTTTTAATTAAGCCCCTAAAAAATTATATCTTTACTCCTTCAAATTTGACTATATCTATAATTTATATTTTTTACTTATCTACTTTTAATGTTTTTATTTTATAAAAGTTAAAACTTAATGTTTTATAAAATTTCAAATATACCATCGTCACACGCTAATTTTTTATATATGTATTGGTGTAAATTTTATTTAAAACAGAATTATATGTTATAATGTACACGCCATTAATGCATAAATGTACATGTGTCATATAATCATCAAGGTTTTGATTTTGTATTAATTTCTTTTGCGTATTATCCTTCAACTTTTAGAGGACGATTTTTAAAAAATTCAAATTTATACATGCTTATTATTAACATTAGTATTTTTAATTGTTTGTTTTGTTGATACATATATGTACCTAAATCCTGATCTAAATGTAATATGTCTTACACATGTGTAATGATTGAATACTTAATGAAATGCAATTGTTGATTGTGTGTATTATGTTTAATATTTCATTAATAAAGTGTTTAACGTATATTGACTTTACAGATTTATAATTGTTTAATTGTATATCTATTTATACTAAGTATTGATACACGCATATATGAACATGTTATATAGGCTTACAGTTGTTAGACTTGTTCTGAATCATAAAAGATTCAAGAATATGTTTAACTAAGTAATCTGATTCAGTCGCACGACTGGACCATGCGAATGGGCCAATCGCACGACTAGACCATGTGAATGGGCCAATCGCACGACTGAACCAGGAGATTGAGTCAGTCGCACTACTAAGTCATAAGAGTGACTTAGTCGCACAACTGAACACTCAATCATGTGGATGGATCAACCGCATGACTCAATCGCACGACTAAGCCAGTCGCCTAGCTCAGTCGTACGAATGAAGACTGTAACCTATAAATACCACTTAATTCGTGGAAAAAGAGAGTTTTCGAGATTACATAACCCTAGCCGTCCGAGATCATCCAGTACGTCTCTTCCAAGTTCATAGAACGTTTCTGATCATTCCTATTCCATTCTTAACGTATTCTAATCGTTAGGTTTGATCGGATTAACGTTTTCTTTGATTGGATCGCCAATCAAATAGGATTCCGCACTATTTGATCTGGTTTCACGTCGAATCAGTTAGTACACCGTACGTAGCAGGTCCTAACATGTTTTTTCCTTGTCATGATGTGACTATTTTATCAACGTTTTGATGTTAAATTTCTTAATAGTATATATACTTTCTAACATTGTCAATGGTCTGTGATGGTCGATGTTTTTATATAAATGTAACGCCCCTATTCCGGAGACCTCACAATTGGTCATTCACCATGATAATTATACAAAACATACAAACGTACAAATTTAAGCAGCGGAATTAAACTTTAACAAACCATTCAAGTCCTTAAAAGCACTGTGATAAGGCAGTACCGTTTGGTTGAAATTAGTTTACAAAGATTAGTTTACTACATTACAAAACAGCAGAGAGTTCTTATTGAAAATGGATGTCAGTCTTGCCCCTCCGAGTAGCTTTCCCCGTGTGCCATCCTCAGCAACAAATTACCTGCCAACTGAAAATGTATAAAAGTCAGCGTTGCTGAGTGAATTCTAGTCTTTAATAGCCTTAAAATACCTTGAGTAATTTATA
>BJCM01009111.1:3010-14453 GCA_018326385.1 Flaveria bidentis
TATCTTCAAGCATGATTTATAATGCATAAGTTTTTATTTATAATTATTTAATATTTTATTTATTCAATCCGTGTATCACACGGAAACTAACCTAGTCATATAATATATCATAATATTTGAATATCAAACCCAGGATGTAAAATATCATATGGCATCTTGAATTGTATTTAGGAGTGTAGTGTCTAGTTATAACGATGAAAATAATCCAATTATAAATGTACAACTTTTGTTACTCACACCTTTCCGCCTATCAAATACTAATCGTTAGCTTTCAACTAGGTACCTCGACTGATGGTACTTGTGACAAACTGAGGGTGGATTAGTGAGGATTGACGAATTAATCTACAAATGAGTATTGGCTGCCCTAGCCTGGAATATACATAACTCAAATCCGTAATTTCATATAAAACATCCTGATGACATAAATCATGTTCAAAGTTTAACAACTAATTCTTTATAGTATTCTTTAATATTCAACAAATAGAAAGTTACGCTTTACTATGTAACCGGATTCTATTTTTAAATTCTTTTTTTCTGTTTTCCTAATATATAGCATTTGAATAAAATAATAATTTTTTTGTATTTAGTTAAAGAGGTAACTTTGCATAATAATAATCAAGTTTTTAAATAGTTTCAATTAAGTAACTCAAATTTAAAAAGGTGTTTCAGTTATGAGATTGATTAATCTTCTTACCTAAGATGGTGGAGAGACATTCTATAAATAATGAAATGATTTACAATAACAACCCCAAAGATAAATGACAAGTACAATAGGCTACTACAAGATACAAAATATATATTTAAGATTGTCTAATATCCCCCCTCAAGCGAGATTGTGGTGGGCCGAGGCGAAGCTTGTCACGGAAGAACTCAAACTGATGCTTGGATACACTCTTCGTAAAAATATCCACCACTTGAAGCTTGGTTGGTACAAACTTGGTATGAAGTTTGCCGGAAGAGACAAACTCACGAATAAAATGGTAATCAAGATCAATGTGTTTGGCACGCTTGTGTGAGACCGGGTTTTGAGTGAGAAAGAGGGCACTCTTATTGTCACACAAAAGAGTTGGTCGTGTGGGTGGTAAAGCATGAAGTTCTTGCAATAGATGAGTGATCCATATGATCTCCGCAGTAGTGTTAGCCATTGCCCGATACTCAGATTCACAACTTGAATGTGATATAGTTGGTTGTTTCTTAGCACTCCATGAAACCAGATTACCCCCAAGGAAGATTGAGTAGCCATATGTGGAAACGAGCCCAATTAGCATCGGAGTAACCAAGAATAGTGGTTGTTTTTAGTTGAGAAAAGGTGAGACCAAAGAACATAGTACCCTTAAGATACCGAAGAATACGTTTGACACCTTGAAAGTGAAGATCCGTAGGGGCTTAGAGGAACTGACTGACTTGGTTTACGGCATAAGAGATATCAGGCCTAGTGATGGTTAAGTATTGAAGTGCGCCAACAAGCGACCAATAAAGAGTAGGATCTTTGAATGGTTCACCACTAGTTGCAAATGACGTATTAGAAGCAAGAGGAGTACTGACAGGTTTAGAGTCAAGCATGTTGGCCCGAGTTAAAATGTCATGAGCATACTTAGACTGACTCAAAAATAAGCCCGTATCTTTGTAGGTTGCCTCAAGTCCAAGAAAGTAACTAAGTTTGCCAAGATCCTTGATAGCAAACTCGTTGTGTAATTTGGTGATAAATGAATGAATGACATGTTCTTGGTTACCGGTTAGAATTAAGTCATCGACATATACAAGAAGATATAAGATGCAAGTGTCCTGTTTGAACACAAACAACGATGTGTCAGCCCTGCTACAAACAAATCCACTATTAACCAAGAAAGTACTTAACCGATGGAACCAGGCCTCGGGGCTTGTTTAAGACTGTAAAGGGCCTTGTTTAGGCGACATACATGATTTGGAAAATGAGGGTCATGAAACCCAAGTGGTTGTTCCATGAAAACAAGTTCACCCAAAATGCAATGGAGGAAGGCATTATTTACATCAAGTTGGTGAAGTTTCCAGTTGTTGATTATCGCTAAGGACAGAACAATACGAACGATAGAGGCTTTAACAACCGGACTAAAGGTGTGTGAATAGTTAATGCTTGTATTTGACTGAATCCTTGAGCCACAAAGCGTGCCTTAAGTCTATCGATTGTGCCATCCAAATTGTATTTGGTCCGAAATAGCCATTTGCAGCCTACCACATTGTGAGTTGCAGGATGAGGAACAAGGGTCCAAGTATTGTTGAGCCTTAGAGAGTTCATTTCCTTTTTCATGGCGTTCATCCTATGTGGGTGTTTAGCAGCGGATTTGAAACCTTTTGGGTTGGTTGAGGCAAGGTTGGCATGACGTTTGGGCTTAAATATTCCAGCTTTGGCTCGAGTAACCATTGGATGTCCAGATGGGCTAATGGATGGGGTCGGGCCAGAAGAGGTGTTGGTATTTGGGTGGGCAGGGAATGGGGGTGTATCGGCAGGTATGTCAGACTGGACCGAATGTTGGACAAATAAAGTGGGCTCAATAACTAGAGCATCCGGTTGGGCCGAGGACTGGGAAGGCGGTGTTGAAGAAGGAATGGGTGAGTGGGCTGTATGTGTGTGGTGGGTTGTTGAGGGGTTGACGTGGGCTGAAGGAGGCGGGTGATTTTGGGTTTCATCACACAACCCACAAGGCTTGGCAGGAGGAGAATGTGTTATGGAAGATGGAGATTTTGAGGATCCATTTTGCAATGTGTCCAAGCAGGGAGTATCTTCCAAGAAAGTTGTTAACTTTATCATTATGATCGGTGTTTGAGTGTCATCACCCGAAAAAGGAAAAAATACTCATCAAATTTGACATGGCGAGTGATATAAATACGAGATGATTGTGGCTCAAGACATAGATAACCTTTATATTGAGGAGAATATCCAAGGAAAATACACGGGAGGCTTCTTAGAGAAAGTTTGTGATCGGCATAATCCCGTAAGTATGGGTAAACACGACACCCAAAAGGACGAAAGTTGTCATAAACGGGTGCCTGATGAAATATCACCTCAAAAGGGGACTTATTTCCAAGAACCAAAGTAGGTAATCTGTTGATTATATATACGGCTGAGTTGAATGCATGAACCCAATATTGAGGAGGAACTTGTCCATTGAATAACATAGCAAGGCCAGTTTCGACAATATGTCGGTGTTTGCGTTTGGCCCGGCCGTTTTGCTAAGGTGTGTATGGACATGATAGATGATGGAAAGTACCATTATCTTCATGTAGTTTCCGAACATTATGATTTAAGAATTCGGTCCCCCCGTCACTTTGAAATACTTTCATTTTGCACGCAAATTGTGTTTGAACTAATTTAAGAAATGTACTAAACACCATATAAAAGCTTGATTTGGTTTTGAGTGGGTAAAACCACGTGAATCGAGAATGGTCATCCACAAATGTAACATAATAACGATAAGCATCAATAGATGTGACGGGGGCCGGTCCCCACAAATCACAATGAACCAAGTCTAAAATATTTAGAGCACGTTTTTCATTCTGTTGAAAGGGTAGGCGATGTGCTTTGGCTAATTGACAAGATGGGCATACAATTGGTTTCGGTAAAATTGAAGTAACCGACAAATGTCCCAATTTATTTAAAAGCAAAATGTGATAAAATGACACATGTCCTAACCGCGAGTGCCAAAGTTCAAAGGATGCCTTTATTTTTGATTTTTTTGGTGGCAACTAAAGCTTGAGGTGGACTTGAAAGAACGTACAATCCCCGTTCACATCTACCCTGAGCCAGAATTTGCTTCGTTGCTCGGTCCTGAATATAAAAATAAGGTTGGGAAAATAAAACATCCATTCTATTGTCAGTAGTTAATTTGTTGATAGATAAAAGATTGTGAGTGATGTTCGGGATGACTAGAACATCCCGTAAATTAATATTGTTAATGGATGAGTGACCAATATGAGAAATTGGGAGAGAAGTACCATCTCTAAAAGTGACTTTGGGCTTGCCCATGTATGGTGTTGTTTGAGTAACAGAAGCAGTAGAGGATGTCATATGGTCAGTAGCTCCGGAGTCAACAAACCAATCAGGAGTGGCATTTGCGACATGGCATTATGCATGAAAAGCTTTGGCCAAAACTTCATCCGAACCGGGAGCATGGTTGGCATAGGTGGCAAGTTGCGGGCAAGCGTTTGCATAATGCCCATCCTTCCGACATAATTGGCAGTGAGGGGAACGCCGCCCGCGCCCCCTACCACCACGTGTGGAGCGTCCTCCGCGACCCCGGTTGGGGTTATGTGGGCGAGTTTGAGCACTAAAGGCCATAAGAGGAGTCCCGGATCCATGAATTGATCGAAGAAATAGTTCATGACCTTCGGCTTGAGCGAGAAGATCCCGAAAGTTGTGGGGAGAGGTGCGGGATGCCCGCACAACAGTAGAAAAGGTTTCAAAAGTTGGTCCAAGACTGCATAAAAACCAATGAACTTTGTCAGATTCATTTACCGGGTGACCGATAGCAGCTAATTGATCACAAATAGATTTAAACTTGCGACCGAAATCAAGAACAGTAGACGAACCTTTCGAAATTTGGCGTAACTGGTCTCGTAAGTTTTGAACTCTTTCGACCGAAGAATTGCTATAAGCGGACTCTAGAGCAACCCAAATTTGGCGGGTAGTAGCAAGACCAATAATTTCCGAGAGAGCCTCTTCAGAGAGAGATGTCCGCTGGTCCGCAGCAAGCCACACAATATATTCAGGGTTCGGGATCGACTTGTCACCGTTGAGAATTTCAGCAGCAGGTGCAACAGATGAACCGTCAACATGGGCAAGTAGGTTCTGGTAGGCAAGAAGGGGAAGCAATTGATTCTTCCACAGGAGATAGTTCAAGGATGTTAGCCGGATCGTGATCATATGCATAATGGTGTTCATGGGGAGGGTGGAATTGGTTGAAGAAGAGGAGGAAGTAGCCATGGGAGAAGATGAGAAGAAGAAAGCAGAAGGGTGATGGAGGTAATGCGATTTGAGGAAGAGGAAAGGAAGGGGCAGGATCGATCAAACGTTCGATACCATGAGATTGATTAATCTTCTTACCTAAGATGGTGGAGAGACATTCTATAAATAATGAAGTGATTTACAATAACAACCCCAAAGATAAATGACAAGTACAATAGGCTACTACAAGATACAAAATATATATATTTAAGATTGTCTAATAAGTTAAATCACCCACTTTTCATAAACAAACAATTAAGCATACCGAATATATCTCACACATAGTCCAGCTATATGTAAGGCCTTGGATGAGTAGAATGGGGAAAACCTTTCTTCTATCCTTAAGGATAAAGATGTCGCAAAACGGTCACAACAAGGCAATTACGACAACTTTACGACCGAAAAGACGGTCGCAAATGTCTAGTTTTCTAATAGTGATCGAATATCATATAAAGATGCATCACAAAATAGGATAACAAAAATAAAAATCCTAATGAGAAGAAACAAAAGTGTAAGGAAAATTCAAGGAAATATATGATATCATATTGAAAATCCCATCTAAACTAGTTGAAACAAAAGAATACACACAAGGTAATCCACGTAGACTTAAAGGAGAAACAAAAGTGAAAGGAAAATTCGAGGTGAGGCATACAATGCAAAAACAGTATTTATCTAAAATAATAATTATGGTAAAACACACCTAAAGAGGTAAGTTTTACGTGGTATATAACCTTACCAACAGTAAGGGTGCGGCTTAACCGCTTAGGTTAACTAACACAAAGAAGATACAGTTCACTCAATGATTGCCTTTGGATTCCGAACTCCTTATGTGGAAGGAGCGTTGTTGTTTGCAAGGTCTCGATTATTTACATGGCCCATTTTTCATTCAATTTGTGGGAATTTTTTGATCCATAAACCACCCTAACTAATGATCGGCTCATGTTTGAGGATGATGAATCACTTCATGTTGACCTGCTGCCAATAAACTTTCTGACCTCATATGAGAATGGAAAATAGGAGCATTTTCTGCATCGCTGGATGAAGAATCACACACATAAGAATTTTTGGTTGACCATGTTCCCAAAAAAAATATACTTTCAAGAAACGACAAACACAACTGAAGTGGCTATACATACA
Organism: Flaveria bidentis; assembly: GCA_018326385.1. Taxonomy (NCBI): domain Eukaryota; kingdom Viridiplantae; phylum Streptophyta; class Magnoliopsida; order Asterales; family Asteraceae; genus Flaveria; species Flaveria bidentis. Next base: position 9,129 of record BJCM01009111.1, read on the forward strand.
AATCCATTTACGGATCTATATGCTCCGATTGGAACTTCTAGTTCCAGAACAGGTGGCTGGCATAGTACCATAATGAAACTGCCTTTTATTTTCTTTATTCGGGTTGGATTTATGTAACCACACTAACACATGACATATTAATGCAAGCAAATGTATATCTAAGTAACAAGTATGCTAAAACACACCTAAGTGTACATGTTTTCCCTAAAAGTCCTTAACCTTAATCCTACGCCTCCACGAGCTTCTATCCTAGATCATGTACTCGCAGAGGTGTAACACTCTCAGATCTTGTCTAATCCTCTCATCTCAAGTCAACTTAGGTCTTCATCTACTTTGTCTCCCCTCTACTCTAAGGTTTTCTACAGTTCTAAACAGTTTTGTCATCTGTCTCCTCTTCATATGGCCAAACCATCTCAAGATCCCTTCTCTAATTTTGTCTGTGATACATGTCGCATGTAGTCTTGCCATGAACACCCCATTCCTTATTCAGTCCATCTTTGTGTAGTCATACATCCACCTCAACGTTCGTATCTCTGTCACATATGTCTATCTCTTGTGTGAATTTTTGATGATCCAACAACCAGTTCCATGTAACAGAGTTGGTCGAACGACAACTCCGTAGAATTTTTTTTAATGTTGTTAGGAACCTCTTATCACACAATACTCATGATGCTACTCTCCATTTGCATCACCCTGCTTGTACTCAGTGAGCTACATTAATGTCTATGTCCCCGTCACACTAAACAAATGATCCTAGGCACTTAAACCTACATGTTTGCGAGACAACAAGTCTTGAGTAGTAATTTGGGTGTCCTCCTCTTAATAATCACCACTAAAGTTGCAATGCATATAACAAATTTTAGAGCTACTTACTTTATCATTCACATGTTTTATTGATTTTAATATGTTTTAACATGTTTTTTTTTTCAATTAGGATTTTTTTTATGCTCATGTGAAGTGGAGATGTAGATTTTAGGTTTTCTTTTTTTTAATACAATTATATATATTGGAAATCTTGAAGTCCACATATTCTTCATCTTTTTGACACAAAAAATCCAATTATAACTCAATTTGATGGTAATTTGAGCAAAATATACATAAACGGTCTAATAAAAATAATTTTAACACTTTTACAATTCTTTGCCATATTCTTTCAATGAGGTGACGAAACCATCAGTTTTGCAAACTAGCATTAGACCACCATTTTGCATCAAAAGTGAAACTACTATTATACTACGTTTTCATATAAACATAACAAAAATAAACATAAAATAATATAGTGGTTTACCAAAAAGTGAATCGAGTTAAAAAAAAGTGTAACGGTTCACAAACAAATTAAATAGATGTTTTATAAAATCAAACTTAAAGCTAGCAATCTATAAATTATTAATTAGTTTTGCATCAAAATCATTAAGAAAGAATAAATTTTGATGAGTATCAATTGGAATGTTATCAGGGGCTGTTACAGAAAAATAATAATCTTTAACCATATCACTAAGCTACCAAATGAATTAGACTATCATCACCAAAAAAATAAGTTATTTATCCATCATTGTTCATGATCTTGTGACTTAGTGGAATTGATGATTAAATTGTCTCCCAGAACATTAACATGACTTATAATTCCTACAAGTATATACAGAATGAATGGGTGGTTTATGAGTAAAAAGTTGTTTGTTAAAAAAAATCATTCATCAATAGGCAATTAAAAGAAGCAACTACTTCATGATTTACTTTACCACGTCCACAATCACTTGACTTGGTGGCAAAGTTATATACCCCTCACATAAGTGGTGTTAAAGATAGAGTCTCACCTGAAACACGAATTAAGTTTAAGTTGAAATTTAATAAGATCAAATTACACAGTGTAAAAAAAAACTTTACCATGTTCCTTAAGTTCACATTTAATATGTATAGCCTATAGAGACACTATTCAGATTATAATGGAGGCCCGAAGTGTATAACATCGTTTTTTTATCAAAAACAAAACTATATCTAACATTATACCAAATTTACATCGAAATATAATAAAGAAAACATAGCACAAACGTAAAAATATTGGACGAGTTTGGTATGTCTCATTTGGAACTAAATATGCAAGGATTTATCAACATCAATGACTCACCGAGTACAACTCTAGGTGAACAGTGACGAAACTTAAACATTTACATAGGTGGGGTGAGGACGAAATTAAATTTTTATAGGGGAGGCAAACTTGTTATATATAAAAATAATTACACAACCTAACTCGTTGGGCTTTCAAAATTTTAAGACCCGATCATAAAAAAAATAAAATTATTTGAGTTACATATTTGTATTGGGCTGGGCTTACGGTGAATTACTCTAATACTAATGTTAGATTGTTTATAGTTTGTAAACTTTAGGGTGTTCATAGTTGCTTTTTACAGAGAAACTGTGAATTGTGATATATTTAGTGATTTGTTGCAATCTAACTTTGATTTTTGACTGATTTTGAAGATTAATTTAGACACATAGGAGTGATTTGGAGATTAATCTTTTGGGTGACTTTTTAGAACTTTTTAGACTAGTTTATGTGTCAAAGCAAATTACAAATGACAAAACTGGTCTATTTAAAAGGCAAAAAGATGTCAAACTGGAAGATCAAACTGGAAAATTCCAAAAGGATTGGAATTATGGGACCATATGAAACTGTAATGGCTCCTATGTGTCTAGTATAACGGTCCACCACGAAATCAGGATTGAAACCAGGGATTTGACTTTCAAAGCAAACCACCAGGGGAAACAAGTAATGGTCTACCATGGTGGTCGCGCGGACTGTCATGGTCTAGCTTTAACGGTTCGCGAGTAATATTCCATTTCAAGATGTAAATATTGCATTTGAAAGATAGGAATATATCATTTTAAGTAAGTTGTAGATCGCCAAGGAGGGTTAACGGTCCACCACAAACCTTAGTTGGCATAAAGGGTATAAAACCCAAAATTCACATTTTCACACTCGCTCATCTCGGTGATCTCTCTCTACCTAGTTTCGAATCTCTCTCTAAATATTGGTGTTCAAGAAGGCTCGGTGTGACGATAAGAGCTCCTAGATACACTCGTGGGTGTTTATTTGGCTTAGAAATGATGTTTAGAAGCTCAATTCTCTTTTGTAAGCCCCAAACCTTGAGGACACGAATTATAACTATATATGAGCGTATGTGGGTCGTGTAAAACTCCAATGTAATGTTGTATCGCTCAATGGTGAACGATGGACACAAAGAATAGCTGAAAAGCAAGATCCATTGTGGTGAGGTTCTAAGGATCCATATTATGCATAGTTATGACATATATGGGTAAATTAAGGTTTTGGAAATAACCAAACTGACATTTAAGTGGTTAGGAGGCCTATTGATAATATGATAATTAAAATAACCACTTTTTGGATAAACGGATTTGTCACGGGACAATATCCGGTAAATGTATAAAATGGATAATGTTGTGTCATTTTATAACCGTGAGGCTGTCACATGGATTTGCACAATAAGCATTCATGTGGTGGTTAGGTCCATCTGGCCACTATGTCGGGAGTGTGCACAAACCTTAACTTTTCGATGCATGTTCGTCAAGAGTTGTGATGGAAATATAAACTTAACTCAGAGAACTCTAGATTAAGGTCCAAAACATGACTAGGGCAGGTTGGGTGTTTATGTGGAGCAGGATGGCCAAAAGGATTTCACGATCATTGAGGAATATGTATTGACGTGAAAGTTAATGTGTTACAAGGTTATAAAGTACTTGAGGAACTCGTCGATCGGTGTACAAACCTTATCGGATAGCTCATCGTTGTGTGCATAACTATCCATTTTTTAACTGTTTTTGGGGTTCTATCCGAGTTGGTTAAATGTTTGTATAAATGTTTTGATGTGTTTGTGGTTGCAAGTTTAAATTGTGAATTAGCATACCGCGGCTATGCGTGCCCGACGTGGGTTATAGTTCGTCACAAGCAAATCATTAAGGTATGTGGAAGGTGTGCATGAGGAATGACACCAAGCATGATCACAGGTCACCACATATATTATCACTTGTTACATCGGGGCACATGTGTTTAGTTGGATAAAACTAGGTAGGAGGGCCATGTTCTTAGATTTTGTGCAAAAGTGACTATGGATTAAGTCACATATTACTAGCTTTGAATATTTCGAGGTTGGTCAGAAGGGTCCCAGTGGGGGATGTCTAATGCTCGAATGTTGAGATGTGTCTGGATCCGATCGGCTGGAACGTCTTTAACCTACCCACCGTCATGTTTGTAAACCAAGAATGATAGTATGTTAATGCACATTGCCCTAATTGTTAGGGAGTAGGTGCAACTTGATTTAACAAACAATCTGCTTTTTTATAGATTTAAATAAAGTTTTTTTCTTTTGCTCTTGTTGTAAATATTTAACATAAATATATGTAAAAGGAAATTGAGCACATATATAGATACTCATGATTGGAATAATATTTTATGTAAAACTAAAATAACATGAAACTGGTAACGAATATATTATCAATATAAGAGTTTGGAAAGAGTTAGAAACAAAATTCATGATAAATAAGATAATTGATAAACATACCCAAGATGGAATAAATGAAGATGAACATTGGAAAATGTATGAAAAAAAGTATAGCCGTTGTAAAGAGTCTTGGTAATCACAATTTAGCATTTTATAGGAAGAGTAGAAAACTATATTATCCAAAAAAACAGTAAATTCTTAGGTATTGTACTTGAGGTGAATGGGAAATTCAATCCTTTTATGAAGAAAAATTTTCAAGAAATAAAGAACAAAGGCATTTACGACCAATATATTATACACAATATGCAAATAAACAAATTAACAAGTTAGCATATAAGTTCAACAATAAAACTAAAAAGATAAGAAAAAAGAGACTAAATATTTTCAATAAAACTTTATTATATTTTTAATACAAGTCATAAATAACAAATGTCAGTTATCTTACGATACTTAATTAGATAATTCATCAACTCATATCCAAGCTAAATAATACCTCATAAAATATTTATGAGTAGATAACACAATGAATAAAGACTTATATGATTCAATAGTTATAAAATTACTAAAACAAATGATGTTAGGTGACAATGGACCCAGATTGAAAGGAAAAGATAATTATGTATAAAAGGATCGTTGTAACACCCGGAAATTTATGAGAAAACAATAAAGGAATAATAAAAGGGGCAAATGTAAAGTTAACCCAAGATGAGGGACTCAGAGGGTAAAAAGGACAAATGGTACAGAGAGTGGGTGTTAAAAGAAGGCATGGCCGCCCATTCTCCCCTATCACGCCCTTTTCAGACGAAAT
>BJCM01009122.1:0-11770 GCA_018326385.1 Flaveria bidentis
TGGGTTTCGGGCTCATGGGATTGAGACTGTGGAGATTCAAGACCCATATTGAGGTCAAATGTGAAGGATGGTGAGACCTCAGACTGAGTGGGAGCCCCTTGTTCCACTCTAGTCTTTTTGGATTGAATAGGAGGAGCTTTTTCAATTAGAGTAGATTGAACAAGGGTTCGTTTAGGGCATCTTTGGTAAGTAATGGTGATGGGGTGAGAAGGCAGAGTTGGCAGTGTGGGGGCAGTTGCTAGTGTGGGTTCATCACCTGTGGGTTGAACTGGGATGTCACCAGGAGCTATTTGCTTAGTCATACCTGGAAGCAGAGAAGTGTACCTTCCAGTGAACTTGGTGGATACCTTCTTCAAAGTTTTGAAGATGGTTGGCCTCATTTGAGGGACACTCAGAGCAGCTGCACAAACAAGCGAACTCTAGTCTAGCTCACAGTTGATAATGTGCTGGAGAAATCTGGGATACATAAAGAATGTGTCTCGCTGGAGATTTCCCATAAGACTGGTCAACAAATCTTGAGTAGTTGAATCTGAGGCCTCTCACCATTCCATGAACTAGGCACCCTAGTTCATATAGGATTTGATCCCATCCCCAGATTTGTTGGATAGACTATGAAGAATGACATGTAGCAGGAACTTCCAGTTGTAAGAAAAGTTGAACTTGTAGACAGTGGACCTGTTGACGTCTCCACCATATCCCATTTGTATGTACGTGTTGTCCAAATCTGCTTTGGGGAACTTTATGGGGGCACCTTCATCACGAAGCTCAAGATGCTCCCTGATGATTTGCTCAGTAATGATCAACTCTTAGCCACAAATGCTCGATCGAATTACACGAATCCCATTTAGGGTTTCAATCTGACCATTATCCCAAAATTCAGCCATGTGATTGGAGTACACTGTGGGATTCATAGTTAGGGCAGTGTAATAGGATTACTGTGTAAGAGAGGAGATGATTTAAGAGAAGGCTGCATCTCTTGAGGAATCAAGAAGTGCGACTTGATTGTGCTAAGGGTTAAATGCCATTTGTGAAAGGTGAAAGTGGATGAGTTTGAGCATGGGTAAATTGAGAGTGAAGGAACCTTTTAGGGCAGTAAAAATGAGGTAAGAAGATGAAAGTGAATAGTCGGGATTATTTAAAAGAGGGTGAAATGGCGGTAGAGGTGGTTTGGATAAGATGATGTGATGTTTTAGTAGAAGATTTGACAAGGGCGGTAAGGTTTTAGTTTAGTTAAATAATCCGACATCATTAACAAAATGTTTTCTTTTTACAATGTGCGGCCCAAAAGATTTCCATTACAGAGTAAAGTTCCTCTACCGAATATAAATCATTTCCGAAGGTAATTTGTCTTCCAAAGGCAATTCCTACTTCCGAAGGCAAATTGAAGCTTCCGAGAGTAAAGATTGCTATCACAACCCGAAAATCGCAGCGGAAGGTCGCATGACGTGGTGGTAACGGAAGTCAGATTTAATCCAACTTTTATAGTCAAACGTGTTCAACAGTAACGTCAATTATGAAAATCATATAACTAACATCATAAAAGGGATTATAACAGTATTTTGTTAGCAAAAATTGAACAACTCGAAATTTGACACATAATACTGTCTTTTTTTCATGAACCTATTATTATTTAAAGACGTTTAAAACGTTTGACCCTCCAAAGACATAGTTCTAAAATTCCACATAGAGCTCACCTACAACCCTGAAAAGCATGAAGGGTAATAAAGTCACATAAAGTTGGTGAGCTATCGGGGTTTATTAGTCTCGCAAACATTCATTTTCGAAAAATAATACGATGAAACAATGTATAATATATTCCACATAGACTAGCTAGGTACTATGATAAATTCAGGTCATAAGTCCATAATCAAACCAAAAAACATGTCATTGCCCCTCAACTATCCAGACATATAGACTCCCTCGCCACAACCTGAACAGTGCGACTGGTGGCGAGAGCGAGCCATTCTAACCCGATAGATCTACCAATATACTTTGTGGCATCACCCCATGATTATAGGGGGATTTAGGGACTCAATGGTATATATCCATACCACTGACCCAACTTATACCCTCATAATATATTATCACGTTTAACCCATCATATATTTTAAAGTATTGTTTCTTGTTTTTCCCCTAAAACAGTTAAAATAATATTTAAAACGGGGCCGAAGGACTCACCTTGAGTACGATTACCGAAAGAACCAACGTGCTAGGCTTCCGATTAATAAAACCCTAATTATATGAACCATGGTCAATATACGATGATTTATGCTTATGAGAATGCTTTTTACCCACTTATTTAGTTGTTTCTAAATAAAACGTTTTTCCAGCGAAGTTTATCATCTTTCTTAGGAGACATCTACACTCATTGACTAGTTTCTAATCATTGACTAGTTTCTAATCCTTGTCATTTTCTCAATATCTTATGTTATTATCATTCTACTTGTGAATCTTACGTTTATAACTTACATTTAACTAGTGATTTTTCTTATCTAAGTGTCTTAAGTTATAAGATTATAATTTCTCCAAACTTATATATATATATATATATATATATATATATATTAGTCTTTATTCAAGGTTTAATTAATAATGAATTTTTATTCAAATTTTCTTATTTGATTATTATTAAATAATTCTTTTATAGTTATTAAAATTATTTAACTACTAGAACATCTATTATTTTTAATATATATAAAATCCGTTAATTTGAAGTTGTTATCTAAAATGTATACATATATATTTATATAGATTTTGTTAGTCATGAGTCTTTCAAAATCTATTTTATCTTAGTTTCATATATATATATATATATATATATATATATATATATATATATATATAATGGGTCCTTGAAGTCTTAATTGTCGTTTTAGTCGAGTCCTTTGGTCATAGTGCCCTTTTGGCCTTATTTTTATCTAAATCATGATTTCTACTCCCAAAATTATTAAACAAGTTTTTATCTAGTGAAGTCTTTTAATATGTCCAAGTATCCAACTTTTATTTTCATCATCTTAACTTAGTCATTCTTTATCATCATAACCCAATATCTTCCACTTAGTTATTATTCTAAGTCACCATACTAACCAAAAATCCCTTAACCAATAATGTTACCTAATGTTTCTAATATGACCATAATTCATCAATCATCCAACTTATGTGTTCATACATTCCTACATACGCAACATACACATACATATATACATTCTTACCTTCTAGATTTCATCAAACATTAACCTATTCTAACCATATTTTCAGATTTATTCAACAATTTCAAATACATTATTAGGTCCAAAATCATCAAAACAACAACTTTTGTTACCTTAAAGTGGGTGAAACTAGGGTTCATCAAGATCTTTTTCTTGATTACCCATGCACGAACAAATGTAAACAATCTAATCAAAATACCTTCAATGACAAAAGATAGAACTTTTACACACAATGCATGCACGATCCTTGTCTTTCGATAAATGCTTTGGTTTCTTAATCTAAGGTTTTTAACTAGATTGTAATATAAGAGGAGTGAAGATTTCCAATGGTGGTGGTGAGGTTATGGTGACCGAAAGAGAAGGGGGGGTGTGATTGTTGGTTGCGGGTGGTGATGGTGTAGGCGATGGCGATGGTGGTTGGTGGTGTAGGTGATGGCAATGATGGTTGGTGGTATGGGTGGTGGTCGCGGTGGTTGATGGTGATGAGGGTGGTTGTCGCGGTGGTTGATGGTGATGAGGGTGGTGGTCGCGGTGGTTGATGGTGTTGAGGGTAGTGGTCACGGTGGTTGATGGTGATGAGGGTGGCGGATGGTGATGAGGGTGGCGGACGGTGATTGCAATGGAGGTGGTGACGGCAGCGGGCATGCGGCGGTGGAGGTGCAGCGGTAGGGAGTGGCTGATTGGGGTGGTGGTGGTGGTGTGTGTGTGTGGGAGTGAAAGAGATGTGAGAATGTGAAGGGTTGAGTGGGGTTTAAGAGGGGATTTTGTGGAGATATGGATGACTTGGTTGTCATCCATGCATGCCTTCCAAATCATAATAATTATTATTATTAATTTATTATTATTATTATTAATTAATCATTATTGTTCTTATTATTATTATTTATATATACAAGTAACTGTTAAATGATTTCAAGGTTCGTTAAAATATTAACATAGGGTTTTCAATTAAACAAATATAATAATTAAATAACCATAGATTTATTATTACGAATGGTTTTGAGTGTTGACCTGTTTGACTGGGTGTCACAGTCTCCCCTCGTTTAAGAAATTTCGTCCCGAAATTTACGTTGTTGAGCCTGAGTCAATTTTGATTTTGAACAGGTGAGGGTACTTTTGTTGCATTTGATCTTGACGTTCCCAAGTAAATTCAGGTCCTCTTCTAGAGTTCCATCAGATTTTAACTAATTTGATTTGTCTCCACCTGAGTTTCTGAATTTTCCAATCCAAGACCTCTATCGGCTCCTCAATAAAGTGAATTTTGTCGTCGATACTAACTTCGTTTGGTGGAATAACTAGGGATTCATCCGTCATGCATTTCCTTAAATTAGACACGTGGAATACATTGGGCACGTTTCCAAGTTCTTCTGGTAGTTTGAGTCTGTATGCAACCTTCCCAATCCGTTCCATTATTTCAAAGGGTCCTATGAATCGTGGGCTCAGCTTCCCTTTTTTGCCAAACCTCACAATGCCCTTCCATGGAGATACCTTCAAGAACACTCTGTCACCGACCATGAATTCTAATGGCTTTCTTCGGTTATCTGCGTAGCTCTTTTGCCGACTATTAGCAACTTCCAGTCTTTTTCCTGATCTGAACAATCTTATCCGTTGTCTCTTGTATAATTTCTGGTCCTGTTAATTGTCTTTCCCTAATATCTGCCCAACATAGTGGCGAACGACATTTCCTTCCATATAGTGCTTCAAATGGAGTCGCTTTAATGCTAGTGTGATAACTGTTATTGAATGAAAACTCTGCTAATGGTATATGAGTATCCCAATTTCCGCCAAAATCGATCACGCATGCTCTTAATAAATCTTCTAGAGTCTGGATGGTTCTTTCACTCTGGCCGTCCATTTATGGGTGATAGGCCGTGCTCATGTCTAGTCGGGGTGACACCATGGCGTGACACCACTTCTTTGATGTATAAATTTGTCAATTTGTTCAGGCTGTACATCTCCTTCATAGGTAAGAAGTGTGAAGATTTTGTCAATCGATCGACAATTACCTAGATGGTATCATAACCACTTGTTGTTCTGGGTAAATTTGTCACAAAATCCATGGCAATGCATTCCCATTTCCACTTCGGAATTTCTGGTTGTTGCAGAAGTCTAGATGGTTTCTGATATTCTGCCTTTACCTTGGAGCATGTCATACATTGGTTAACGTAGGAAGCTATGTCTCTTTTACTGTTAGGCCACCAATAGAATTCCTTTACGTCATGATACATTTTGTCGATCCCCGAGTGAATTGAGTACCTTGATTTATGTGCTTCATCGAGAATCATTTTGCGTAAATCTCCGTACTTCGGGACCCATACTCGATTTACAAAATGCATCAACTTATCAGAGTCAGGTGTTAACTCCTTGATCATTCCCCGCAGACCCTCACTTTCCACATTTTCATCCTTCAATACTTCGAGTTAAGCATCGCGAATTTGGTTAGTAAGGTTCGAGTATATGGTAAGTCCTAACGCTCGCACTCTTAGAGGCTTTGTTCTTTCTTTCCTACTAAGTGCATCTGCCACAATGTTTGCTTTGCCCGGGTGGTATCGGATATCACAATCATAATTGTTTAACAGCTCTACCCAACGACGTTGCCTCATGTTTAAATCCTTCTGATTAAAGATATGTTGCAGACTCTTGTGATCAGTGTATATGATGCATTTGGTTCCATACAAATAATGTCTCCAAATTTTAAGAGCGATTTACAAATTCACCTATCCCTTTCAACTGTCTTGGTAGTGTAATTCTTTTCATGATGCATTTGGTTCCATACAAATAAGACTCTTGTGGTCATGGGTAGTGTAATTCTTTTCATGCAATTTCAACTGTCTTGATGCATATGCAATGACTTTATCTTTCTGCATCAATACACATCCAAGTCCTAATCGTGAGGCATCACAATACACTACAAATTCACCTATCCCTTCTGGTGGGGACAGTATGGGTGCACTACACAACTTTTGTTTCAGTAACTGAAAGGCTTTTTCTTGATCCTCGCTCCATTCGTACTTTCTATCCTTACGAGTTAATAAGGTTAGTAGTTGAGCTATCTTTGAAAAGTTTCCTATAAATCTACGATAATAACCAGCTAACCCTAAAAATTGTCGTACTTCATTTGGAGTTTAGGGGCTTCCCAGTTTTTGATTGCTTCAATCTTTACCGGGTCCACGTGGATCCCCTTTTCATTAATAACGTGTCCGAGGAATCGAACTTCTCGAAGCCAAAATTCACATTTAGAGAATTTTGCGTACAACTTTTCTTTCTTTAAGAGATTTAGGATTAGACTGAGATGTTGCTCATGTTCTTCCTTGGACTGTGAGTATATCAGAATATCATCAATGAATACTATCACAAACTTGTCCAAGTAGGGTTTACAAATCCTATTCATGAGGTCCATGAATATAGCAGGTGCGTTGGTCAACCCAAATGGCATTACTATAAATTCATAATGACCGTAAGGCATTCTAAAATTTGTCTTTGGGACACCCTCTTCTGCTATCAATAGTTGGTGATATCCAGATCGTAAATCAATCTTTGAATAGTAGTTGGATCCTTGGAGTTGGTTGAACAAGTCGTTGATTCTTCGTAGTGGGTATCGATTTTTCATGGTGAGCTTGTTTAATTCTCGATAATCGATACACATTCTGAATGATCCGTCTTTCTTTTTAACGAATAGAACCGGCGCTCCCCAAGGAGAAAAACTTGGTCGAATGAATCCTTTGTCTAATAACTCTTGCAGTTGTTTTGACAATTCTTGCATTTCAGAAGGTGCCAGTCGATACGGTGACCGAGCTACCGGCGTAGCTCCGGGTATCAGATCAATTTGAAATTTGATCTGTCTTTGTGGAGCTAATCCTAGTAAATCTTTAGGAAATACCTCTGGGTATTCCCGTATGATGGGAATGTCTTCAATCCTCCGCTCCTCATTCTTAGTGTCTATGGCTTTTACTAGGAAGGCGGGATATCCTTCACTCCATAGGTTTTCATGACACTTATAATTTTAAATGGGGGTTTTCCCTTTTCCCCTTGTATGATTAGAAATTCTCCACTAGGAGTTGGCAATCGGATGATTTTCTCAAAACATACTATCTCAGCATGATTCCGAGAGAGCCAATCCATTCTAATAACAACGTCGAAACTTCCAAGATTGACAGGTAATAAATCAATACTAAAGAGGTGGTCGTTAAGTTGTATTGTGCAGTTTCTAATTACTTCATTGGATTCTATTTTCTTTTCATTAGCTAGCTCTATAATATATTTCTTACTTAGCTTACATGGCTTAATTCCCAATGATGGTTCAAATTCTTTGGACACAAAGCTTAGATCAGCACCAGTGTCGAACAGAATGGAGGCATAATGATTATTAATAAGAAACGTACCGTTAACTACTGACAGTTCCTGGCACGCCTCTTTGGTATTCATTTCAAAAGCTCTCCCTCTGGCCCTAGATCCATTCAGCTTTGGGTAGTCCTTCTTGAAGTGTCCAATTACACCACATTCATAACATGCACGATTGTTTCTGGTTATCTTTTCATCAGGTTTCGCTCGGCAATTTTGGCTTAGGTGTCCGAATCTACGACAATGAGTACAAATTCTACAATCACCATTGTGAGAGTATCCACACTTGCTGCATTTCTCAAGAGCTCCTTTGTTTGTCCTGCCATTGTTTGAAGTTGCGACATAAACCCGTTCGGACCTTTGTTTAAAGCTCTTTCTGTTGTTTACTTACCCCTTGGGACTTTCAAACCACTTCCTTTTCCCATCAAACGATCTTCTGTTTATCTTAATCATCTTCCTCTCAACTTCCATCACACTTTTTCCATGATCATTCTTCTTAATCAGGGTTCCATTTCGTATCGCATCATCGGTTAGGGAGTGCGCGATGACGATAGCACTTTGGATTGTGGTAGGTTTGGAAGCTATGACGTTGCTTCTTATTTGAGGTGCCAATCCCCATATGTATCTCTCAATTCGTACGTACTACGGCGTAACCATTCGAGGTACCAATCTAGCAAGGTCGTTGAATCTGGACGTGTATGCTTGGATCTCAGCACCTTCCATGGTGTGGTTCCAAAATTCGGTCTCAATTTTCTGGAGTTCATTACATGGGCAATATTCTTTAAGCAACATTTCTTTTAGCTGTTCCCAAGTAAGTTCATACGCGTTTGCATCACCCAATAGTTGACGCTAGGAATTCCATCATGATGACGCCGCATCTTGAAAGGAACAGGTGGCATACTTGACCTTTTGATCATTAGAGCAATTTCTTATACCTATGACAGTCTCCATTCTCTCAATCCATCAGATTATGTCTAATGGTCCTTCAGCACCTATGAAAATTCTTGGATTGCATCCTTGAAAAGTCTTATACAAGCACCCTTGTGGGTGTCCACCTTATGAACTGCCTAGGTTTCCATTTGTACCGGATCCGTTATTTGCACCAATACCGGACCCTATGTTTGAACCGTTTCTGGCTCCGTTTCCAAGACCATTACCTGTATTTTCTTGTCTTCTTCCTTGATTGGCTATTAGGTTTGCATCTTGTTGTTCTAAGGCTGACTTAACGTGTTGGGCTATCAACTAGGGTAGTCCCTCTGCGGTGGTTGGGAGATTGGTGTTTCCGCTCAAGGGTGTGCTTCGTGTTACAGGTGGCATGATTCAATTCTGTTTCGAAGGTAGGGAAGAAGATGTTTTATTTATGTAAGATGTTAACGTTTCATAATGACTACTTATTCTATATAATTAGCTTATTCGGATATATATACATATATATATACATATATATATAAGCATTTATCACAACCAGACAATATCATAAAGATAGAATTTTTAAGGTTTAAAGAGGTTTGATCATACATCTACCAAAATCATGCACAAAAGTTATCATCCCAAAAGATTATAAGTTAATTGTCTACATGCAACAACGAGTTTATCACTCGATCAAAAAGGGGGGTTCAAGCACTCCGGCTTGTAACTATCATCTAAAACGAAGTTCCACTGCTAACATACATCAATTACGAAATCAACATCAGACACAATGCAGCCACAGCCATAGAAGTCTCTACTCGCTCTCCCATCATAATCGCGTACTGCTGGGCTGTCACCAATGCAGCTTCAGCCACATCTGCTCTCTGCTCTGCCTGGGTCAGTCGGTCTCTAGTCTCTGAGAGGCTAGTTTCCAGGTCTGCCAAACGGAAGTGCATCTGACTCAGAGCATTATCATCCAGTAACCTCTCCTCCTCAATCGTCATCATCCTCCTATCCAAAGCTTGACTCACCTCATCCTGGATCCTCATCTTCTTCCTAGCAGTCAGCAGTTCCTTCTTGAGTCGACTACACTGGGCTGTCAAAGTGGCCATCAGACGCTCAATGGGATTTGCCACCCATAGTAGTCCCACGTGGAGTAGAAGACGACTCTCCCGCCTCAAAGGTGGAAGGAATCCCATCTCTGAAGGCCCATCCTCTCATAGCCTCCATGATCCATTCCTATTGGCCATTATGAAGTCTAGCCCGTTTGGGCATAGATGTATCCTCAATACCAGCACCATCATTAATCATCCTTCTTGTCTCTCTGCGCTTCCTCCGCTCATACACTTATCTAATCTTGGGCAGGTGCTGAATGAGGGGAATAGGGACAGCTGGAGTCACATTTGTGGGGGTCTCACTCTCCAGCACTATGCCATCTGACTCCTCAGCAGTGGGCTCAAGAGTGGCTGCAGGTGGTGTAGGGTTCTCATCATCAAACTCAGATATCCAACCATTCCCTGAGTTTTCCATTCCCGGGTATAAGGTAGCTGCAAAGTAGGGCTAAGTAGGGTGATACCATGGTGTAGATGAGATAGTTTTGATGGACCCTTGATGCTACTGCTAAGGTCAGGTACTATCTCTCTCTATTAACTCGATCAGACATCTACAATAAAAGAAATGTATCCATGCATACTTATTAATTATGCAATGCTCTAGCACATAAAATTAACAATCATAATCTTAATATGACTATTATGCTTGCATAATGCTCTAATCTAGCATAAGACTCATGATGTGGAATAGTCTTTAGAGTCAAATGATTATTTTAAAGGTTATAGTCTAGATTTTTGAAAAATATTTTTCTAGTTCGCTATAACCGTTGGCTCTGATACCAACTTCTGTCACACCCCGTAAATCGCAGCGGAAGGTCGCGTGACGTGGTGGTAACGGAAGTTGGAGTTAATCCAACTTTTATAGTCAAAGGTGTTAAACAATAACATCAGTTATGAAAATCATATAACTAACATCATAAAGGGGATTACAGCAGTATTTTGTTAGCAAAAGTTGAACAACTCAAAATTTGACACATAATATTGTCTTTATTTCATGAATCTAATATTATTTAAAGACGTTTGAAATGTTTGACCCTCCAAAGAAATAGTTCTAGAATTCCACATAGAGCTCACCTATAACCCTGAAAAGCATGAAGGGTAATAAAGTCAACCTAAAGTTGGAGAGCTATCAGGATTTTTCAGTCTTGCAAACATTCATTTTCGAAAAAAAATATGAGGAAACAAGATATAATATATATTCCATATAGACTAGCTAGGAACTATGATAAATTCAGGTCATAAGTCCATAATCAAACCTAGTAACACGTTGTTGCCCCTCAACTACCCAGACATATAAACTCCCACACCACAACCTGACTAACGCGACTGGTCGCGAGAGCGGGCCATTCTAACCCGATAGATATACCAATATACTCTGTGACCTCACCCCTGAGGTTAATGATTATAGGGGGATTTAGGGGCTCAATGGTATATATCCATATCACTGACCCAACTTATACCCTCATAATATATTATCTTGTTTAACCCATCATATATTTTAAAGTATTGTTTCATGCTTTTCCCCCAAAACAGTTAAAATAATATTTAAAACGGGGCCGAAAAACTCACCTTGAGTGCGATTACCGAATGAACCAACGTGTTAGGCTTCCGATTAATAAAACCCTAATTATATGCACCATGGTCAATATACGATGACTTATGCTTACGAGAATGCTTTTCACCAACTTATTTAGTTGTTTCTAAATAAAACGTTCTTCCAGCGAACTATATCATCTTTCTTAGGAGACATCTACACTCATTGACTAGTTTCTAATCATTGACTAGTTTCTAATCCTTGTCATTTTCTCAATATCTTATGTTATTATCATTCAACTTGCGAATCTTATGTTTATAACTATCTAAGTGTCTTATGTTATAAGATTATAATTTCTCCAAACTTATATATATACATATATATATATATATATATATATTAGTCTTTATTCAAGGTTTAATTAATAATGAATTTTTATTCAAAATTTCTTATTTCATTATTATGAAATAATTCTTTTATAGTTATTAAAATTATTTAACTACAAGAACATCTATTATGTTTAATATATATATAAAATCCGTTAATTTGAATTTGTTGTCTAAAATGTATATATATATATATATTTATATAGCTTTTGTTAGTCATGAGTCATTCAAAATCTATTTTATCTTTAGTTTCATATATATATATATATATATATATAT
>BJCM01009129.1:0-11000 GCA_018326385.1 Flaveria bidentis
ATTTTAAAACTAGAACTCACTCAGCAACGCTGACTTTTATGTGTTTCCAGTTGGCAGGTAATGGTTGCTGAGGATGGCACGAGGCGGCTACTCAGCTCTTTTGGATGGCATCCATATTTATAATGCTTTTGTGATGTAATGCACATGTATTGTGTGACTTGATAATGATGTATTGTTTTGCAAAAGCTTTTATAATGAAATGAGATGTCTATTTTAATAATTCTGTTGCGAGGTTTTATGAAAGATAAATGTATTTGTATGTTTTATTTGCGACGATCGACCAACTGTGAGTGTCCCGGGAACGAGGCCTTAAATTTCTACTTCAGTACTTTAGTGGATGCATGCAGAGAGACTTTGGATGCTTTGAATGTTTTGACTGCATCAGACTTATTGGAATCCTTATAAACTCCCCCTAGTTTGATACTACCAAAACATTTGAAAATCTTCATCAGTTGACAGTCCTCATCATGATGATGACCAAGCCCTTCTTCATTAGATGGTCAGGATCACTTAGACTTTTATAGTATCTTTTCATCTCAAAGAGATCATGAAGAGATAGGTTGAATAAATCTTGCCATGTGTATACATTCACACCACCTTGATCTCTAACCACATGCCATCTTTTTGGATTAGTTGTAATGTTCTAGGATAAGATAGGTCTTTCAAAAGCAAGAGGAGCCACTTGAAATGGAGTTGATTAGGCTGCCTCTTCATACACTCCCTCAGGTTGATCTGACTCACCCTGAGGTATGGAGGTGGATGGTTTAGACTTCTTCTTCTTCTTTGACTGTGGTTTAGAAGCCATCCTCTTCCTCCTCTTTGATGACTTTAACTAAGAAGACTGGTCTGCAGCACCTTGTTGATCAGTCTTGTCTTGCTCAGTTAGGTGTTCCTCCCTCATAGGTTCAGAAGGAGAGGGAGTTTGACCCAACTATGGATCAGAAGATGAAACTTGCTGATGCTTAGTAGGAGGTCCAGGTTGTGTTATCTCAGGTTCTTCAACCTTAATCTCCACTTCAGGAAGCACTTCACTTGGAGGAGAGTGTAAATCAAGTAGCTCTCCTATTTTGATCTTTAGCTTGATTACCCTGATGTGCTCATCCATTGTGAATAGAGGCATAGGGCCAAGTCTCCTTTCGGAGAATCCATACAACTTTAAGAAGCTCATCATTCTTTGTCTGTCAGCAGACTTCTTCACGCTCTTCTGGATGATGGCTCTTGACCTTGCAACATCTTCCCTCATCTTTCTTTTTGTTGCTTTTTGTTCTTTAGGTACTTCAAGCTCAAGATATGTGAGATACTAAAACTCAATGTACTCAAAGGACAAGGGAAAAAGTGCAAATGTCTGGTAGAGACCTATGGCACTCAGGTAGTTGATCATGTTTTTCCTATCTGTTTCTTTGTCTACCTGAGGTTCTTGTGGAGCCACAACCTATTGTGCAGGACTTTCCTGAACTGGGGAGAGAGTGGGAACATGCTTGTAAAATCTCTTTTGTCTTTTCTCCTCTTTGATTTGGAGAAGTATCTTTGCATCCTCTGCTTCTTTCATCTCTCTTGACAATTCCATGTCAGCCAGTTCATTAAGTTCCTATATGGGGAGAAATATAATCTCATCAATGTCATAGTTCCTGGTTTGCAAGTAAGTAATCCTGATTGCCCTTAACTCATCATCTTGAGTGTTTGGTCTGGGGGCAGCCCCGATTGCACCTTCCATGAATCCTGTAGACCCAGAGGAACTTTCTCCCCATAGCTTCCTCTTCCTATCTCTCTCATCCTCCTCGGGAAACATTTTCCTTTTCCCTTTATCACTCACAGACCTTTGTGACTCAGGATGGAGAGAGTTTGGTCTTTATTGCTTGGTGTAGCTTCCAAGCTCTAGCTAGAGAGAGGTTGTGATACACCTTCACTAGCAGGTGTTTCACTGAGGGAATGAATTGTTGAAGTAGTTGTAGGTGTGACAGGGCTCTTAGGCTCTACCACTAGGCCTTCAGTCAAGCTTTCCCCTTTGAAGCTAATCTTAGGGTCTGCCTCAACATCCAGTTGACCAATAGTATTACCTATTTGCCTTTGTCTCCTTCTTAGATTGAACTCTTCAGTAATTCTGTCCGGAATCCTTAGTGCATGTAGATACATGTGTACCTAGTTTAGGAGCTCAAATGTAAAATGTCTTTTATATATGTAATAGAATGGGTACTGAATGAAATATATTTTGTGGTTATGCTTATAATGTTGAATATTTCATTGCTTAATGTTTGATAACGTATGATTGAACTAACTATATAGGTTTGTGGTTGTTTACATAGTTCTAGTCAAGAATGGTTGAGAAATATGTTTAAACTTAGTTATGTGAAGTTCTTATGCGAATGGCCCATGCTAATGGACCGTACACATGAAAAACTTCATGCTAATGAACCAGTCGCATGACTGAACCAGGAAACTGAATCAGTCGCACGATTGTGACATGAGATTGACTCAGTCGCACGACTGAACACTCAGTCGTGCGGATGGATCAACCGCATGACTCAGTCGCACGACTAAACCATGCTAATGGTTCAGTCGCACGAATGAGAAACCCTAACCTATAAATACACTTAATTCGTGGAAAAACAATTCGAATACCTACGTACTAAATCATACCCAGCCATCCAGAGACTTCATAGAACCTGTTCCAAGATCATAGATCGCACAAAATCGGTTTGCTATCGTTCTTAACGTTTAGAATCAATCTAAGATCAATTCTACGTGCGTTCTCACTAATTGGATCGCCAATCAAATAGGATTCCGCACTATTTGAGTTGGTATACACGTAAATTAGTTAGTATTCCATCCCGTACACGGTCCTAACAGTGTCAGCATGTCAGCTTGTCTAGATTGGCTTGGATTGACAAGTGGCATGTTGATTAGGTCAAGACCATCAAAGTAGTTCAAAGTCTGAAAATTGTAGACTTCTTGTTGTCCTTGAACTCTTTGAAGAATAAGGGCTCTTCTATTTGCATCATACATCTGCCCTATGATGTATTTAGAAGTTCCTTGAGGTGGAGATGACATTGCCCTTGGTATACCTTCCTTAAAAAGACTCTGAATGAAGGAGTCTATAGAGTCCACATCAATGTGAACTTAAGGAAGTTGCTAAGTATGGACAGTTGCAAGTGAAGATGGAGGGATGAGAGAATAGGACCAAAGTCTTCTCTCGCACCACTAGCATGAAGTTCTTGGCTGCTGGTTTTCCTCTGCTCATTGACAATTTTAGTTAAAGTGCCAATGGGCTGAGTTGCCATGGTTGAGGTCTGAATGATGTAATCACTTGCTGAAGTGAGAGCCCCTTCCATATGGATTTTCTGAACAGGTTCAGAAGTATCCACCTCAGTAATAGGTGACTGATCTAGGCTAGACATAGCACTTATCTCTCTTTGAATAGGGGAGGAGTAGAGAGACTCATCGTCCTCACTGAAACCTAAATCTTCTCAATATAGAAGTCAAGGTTGGGAATTGGGTGGTTTAAGTGTAGAGGCTAGGGATGGTAACCGCCCCCTGAAGGTTGTTCACCTGAGTGTTGAGACTCAGAGTGAAGGCTTAAGGCAGTTGGGATTGTGAGCTCATCACGCTAAGCATGAGGAACCTTAGCACTGATCCTTGAAGAGATGGGAGTGGTTTGCTCCTTAGGAGAAGTGGGAGCTCTAGTATCCACTTCTTCTGTAAGGGTGAGTGTATGGGGGCCTACGTAGACTCAATAGCTTGAGTATGGGTTTGTTTGCAATTTCTTTTGTAAGTATGGGTGATTTGAGGCCTTTTTGTTGGTTGGGAGGGAGAAGGTGTGGGTTCAACACTAGCTTTTGTTGCTAGGTTGTCACCTTGAGCAATGAGCTCTAACATTTTAGGGAAAAGGGCTTTTTCTACCCCTGAGAAGCCTACAGTTGGCTTTTTCAAGATTTTAAAGATATCAGGCTTCATCTGTCCCAATTTAATATATATTACTTGTTTCCCTCAACTGTGAGCCCAATTCACAGTTGAGAATGTATTGAACATATCTAGGAAACATGTAATACTCTAAGGAGTCCAAGTTAGCAAGTAAGCTTGTATAAACAAATTGAGAGTACCTAAACTTGACCCCCTGAACCATTTCGTGCACTATGAAGGAGAGATTCTCAGGAATCTGGCCCCATCCTTCATGCTTGTTGGACAAGCTATGGATAACCACATGAAGCAGGTATATCCACTGGGATGAGACCTTCCCTTTCCTGAAGGTCTTTACAGAGAAATCTCCCTCATAGACCATCTACTCAAAGGAATGATTGATAGCTTCCTTTAGGAATAACAACTCACCTTCTTTATTATCTAGCTGAAGATGATTGTTGATGATTGCCGGAGTGATAAAGATTGTCCTCCCACGCACTGTGGCCAATCGTTCCTTCTCCCTATCCATAATGACCTCTTGGCAGGTCTTCCGAAATTCAAGCAAGTGATCCTCATAAAGAGTAGGATCAATGGTAAGGGAGGTGAAGTAGTTTGACAAAGCCAGAAAATGGCAAACTTCTGAGAAACTATCATGAGTTTAACAGAGCAACCTGGTTGTGTTGCTTGTAAAGTGGCATGGAGAAATCAGGGTTGTTTTTGAGATTTAGATTGGCCATTTTAAGAAGCTTAAGGGTGAAGGAAGATGAAGAACAAAGGCGGTTTGGGAGAATTTAGGTTAGAGAAATAGTGCAAATGAAGAAGATAGTGAAAGAGGGAGGAACCATTGGGTTTATATGTGAAAAGGATCTGAGACAAAGTTAATGAAAGAGGATAAATTTTGAAATCTGGAAGTCGGTCCCACCTCTAAGAAATTAGTTTTCTTTTGCCCAGAAAGTAGTTTTCTTGGAAGTCGAGAAATCTTCCGAAGGTTATTTTGCTTTGGAAGTTCTTGAAGGAAAGATTCCGAAGACAAATTGACTTTGGAAGATATTTCAAAGATTTTTGAGATTTTTGCTTCGGAAGAGATTTAGAACTCAGAGTATTTATTCTAAGAAGAATAAAAACTTCCGAAAGAAAATTGTTTTCGGAAGAAAATTTTTTCTTATAAAACATACAAGTAATTAAGTTGATTTTAAGCTTCGGAAGATATTTCAGAAATTTCTTCTGAAGGTTAAACTTCTTAAGTAGATATTTGTTTGCTAAGACATAAGTTTCTTCGGAAGGTAATTTTAAATCTTTCGAAGGATAAAGAGATCAAAATTTTCAAAAATCTAAGGAATGTCATTCAAAAATATTTTAATTCCAAAGAGAACAAAGGCTTATGAAGGTGATAAAATAGACAACTTAGGGCACACAGGTTATAGAAATAACATGATTAAGTTTTAAGAGAAGCACTCAAAGTTAATCATCCCAATAGTTGATACAAGATATTTGAATCTTTGTTCATCAAAAGCTTTGGTGAACAGATCAACATATTGTTAATTTATGTTAACTTTGACTAGTTTGATTAATCCCTTTTCAAAGTTATCTCTAATCAAATGATACCTAATATTGATGTGCTTTGTCCTTGAGTGTTGCATATGATTTTCTGTGATTGTGATAGAACTATTGTTGTCTATGTGGATGGGAGTCTCTTTGAAGTTGAATCCATAGTCCAACATCTGATTTTGAATAAAAAGCACATGAGCACAGTAGCTTGCAGCAACAATGTATTCAACCTCAGTAGTTGATACAGATACACATGATTGTTTCCTACATTGCCAAGAGACTATCCTTCCACCAACAAACTAACATCCCCTTGATGTAGACTTTGAAGTCATGTTGCAGCCACCATAGTCACCATCTGTATAAGCATACATATTGAAGTCAGAGTTCTTTGGATACCAAAGGCCAAGTGATGGAGCACCTTTAAGATATCTTAGAATTCTTTTGATAGTGGTTAGGTGTGACATCTTGGGGTTAGCTTGATATCTTTAACAAATACATGTAGCAAACATAATATCAGCCTTGCTAGCTATGAGGTACATAAGAGACCCAATCATTGCCCTGAAAAGATGCTCATCAACACACTCCCCCTCAAGATCTGGTCGAAGGGAGTGGCATCTGGCTATGGGTGTCTTAGCAAACTTACAATTAGTCATATTGAATCTTTTAAGTATGTCTTGAACATACTTTGACTGACTTATGAAGATGCCATTGTCAACTTGCTTCACTTGAATTCCTATAAAGAAATGGAGTTCTCCCATGGCACTCATTTCAAACCTGTATTTCATCAGCTTTTCAAAGTCTTTGCAGAGCTTTGAATTAGTTAACCCAAAGATAATGTCATCCACATATACTTGAACTAGCATAATGTCATTTCTTGTTCTTTTAATGAAGAGAGTCCCATAAATAATACCCTTCTTATAGCCATGCTGACAAAGATACTATGATAGAGTTTCATACCACTTCCTTGGTGCTTGGTGCAGACCATAAAGAGCTTTATCAAGCTTGCAGACATAATCAGAATGATCAGGATCTGCAAACCCAGGTGGTTGTTTCACATACACCTCTTCGTCAATCGCCCCATAAAGAAAAGCACACTTGACATCATGCTGGTAAACCTTGAAGTTCTTGGATGCAGCAAAAGCTATGAATATCCTGATAGCTTCAAGTCTTGCTACAGGAGCAAACACATCTGTGTAGTCAATTCCTTCTTCTTGAGTATACCCTTGAACAACCAGTCTTGCTTTTTTCTTGATGACAAGTCCTCTATCATCCTTCTTATTCCTGAATACCCATTTGGTTCCTATAGTAGTCTCCCCATGAGGAAGAGGACATAGGTTCCAAACCTTTTACCTTTTGAATTGAAGCAGCTCCTCTTGCATAGCTTCAACCTAACTTCCATCCTTTAGAGCCTTATTAATTTTCTTTGGCTTTATCTGGGAAAAGAAACAAGAGTGAACACAAACATTTGCATCATGGGTTTGTCCTCTTGTTCTTACCCCTGTATCAACATCTCCAAAGATGTTTGTGGAAGGGTGAGACTTGTGAATCCTTAGCTGAGGGATCACAGCAAGTTGCTTAGATAGATCTAAATTAGTAGAAATTCAGATCTAGCAATGAGGATTCACCCTCCACATCAGCACACTTATCAAGATTAATTTGATCCAATGAGTGTGTGACATCATTAATGTTGTCATCAATGGAGTGGTTATCAGCATCCAAAAACAACCTGATCACTGTCACCACTACCATGCTCACCAACATTTAAAGCTCCTTTCTTTGAGTTGTGTGCCTAAAAAGCTATAAATTGAAGGCACCCCAAAAGTATCAGCAGGATTTATCATTGATGTGCTGGTAGAAACTTCATTTACAAGATTGGTTACCACTGGAGCTAAAGATGTGTAGCTTGAAGGTCTTCTCAGCTCAAATCTTGGATCAGTATCACTTGTAGGTAATATATTTGTAGACGCTGAAACATGCTCACAAGATTTGTTAAAACAGTTGGTAACTAAATCAAGATCAAATAGCCAATCAGGACCATAACATTTCACACTGGGAGTGTGCACATTGAAAGTCACATTGGCTGACTCTTCAACTATTCTAGTTCTGAGATTGTATACTCTATAAGCCTTAGTTTAGGAAAAGTATCTTATAAAGTGTCCATCATCTGATTTCTCAGCAAACTTGGCAATTTGATCTTTGGTATTCAAGATGGTGCAAGTACATCCAAATGACATGAGAAAACTAATGAAGGGTTTCCTATTGTGCCAAAGTTCATAAGGAGTCTTACCATGATTCTTAACTACTAAAACTCTATTTTGCACATAGTAGGCAGTATTGACTACCTTAGCCCAGAAGGTGATGGGCAGTTTAGAGTCAGACAACATAGTTCTTACAGCTTCAATAAGTATCCTATTTCTCCTCTCAACAACACCATTTTGCTGAGGAGTCATGGGAGCACTATATTGTCTTGTAATACCCTTTTCATTACAAAATGTATCAATGATTTGATTCTTGAATTCAGTTCCTTGATCACATCTTATGGTCTTGACATTATGATCACATTGGTTCTCAATCTTTAAGATGAAATTCTTCAAAATCTCAGGAGTCTCATCCTTAGTTCTAAGGAAGAAAACCCATGCGAATCTTGTAAAGTCATCAATGATTATTAAACAATAAGAGTTCCTTCCTAGACTCATTACATTGGTGGGGCTAAAGAGATCCATATGTATCAAGTGTAGGGGAGTAGTGATGGAGTTTCTTTCCTTTGGCTTGTGAGATATCTTGTGTTGCTTCCCTTTCAGGCATGCCACACAATGATCATCACTAGTAAACTCTTTCTTTGTCATTCTAGTTACCAAATCATTCTTAAAAAGTTTGTTCATGTTTTTAAAGTTTACATGGCACATTCTTTTATGCCAGTGGAAAGACTCATCACTATTTTCTTTAGATAGAAAGCATGAAACTTATCCTGAGGGAGATGTTTCTTGCAAATCCATCTTATACATGTTCCCAATCCTTGGGGCTCTGAGCAAAATATGCTCATGAGGAATGACCACCCTGGGTTTGAGAACAATGCACTCATGCTCAATAAAGAGCATGCTATGACTCTGATCACAAAATTAGGATACACTCAGAAGATTTTACCCAAGCTCCTTGACAAAATTTACCTTTTCAATGCTGAACTTATCATTTATGACCTTGCCCCTACCTATAATGTAACCTCCTGCATCTCCTCCAAAAGCAACTGGTCCTCCATCAATTCTTTCAAACTTTTGGAGTAGTGACCTATTCCATGTCATGTGCCTGGAACAACCACTGTTAATGATTCATATATTCTTGTTTGTCTTGAGTTGTTCCTACACAAAAGAGATGGTTAGTTAAATTTAGAAACTCAAGCCTCATTGGTCTTGGGTTCATCAAAAGAAGTTGAAGACAATGCAACAGTAATTGATCCTATAGTCATGCTAGAGGGATCATTTGCTAAAGTTGATGAGGAACTCTCAGTCACTTGGTCTTTCTTTGACTTCCACACCACCTTTGGAAGCTTAGACTTGACCTTCAATACTTCGGAAGTTTTGTTGACTTCGGAAGTTTTGATGACTGGGCCTTCGGAAGATCTTTCTTTCACTGTAGCAGGCTTCAGTACTTTGAAAGTATTCCTTCCTTCCGAGACCAAAGTTTCTTCCGAAGGCAAGATTCCACTTGTCTTCTTCTTCATTTTGGAGCTTCCGAAAGAAAAGATTTTCATTCCGAAGCTTGCTTTTTCTTCTCCAGACTCTTAGAAGTTTCTTTCTTTATGACGTGGAGAGTACTCTTTGGAGTGTAAACACAATCCTTAGCAAAGTGAGAGGTAATCTGTAAGGCCCCGTTCTCGGGACGCTTACAGTTGGTCGATCATCGCACATAAAACATACATTTTCAATTATCTTACTAAAACATTGCAGCGGAAACATTCAAAAATGACATCACATTTCATTATAAAAACTTTTGCCAAATAATACATCGTCAGTCAGTTACAAAATACATTGTTGCATTATATCACAAAAGCATTAAATAAATGGATGCCATCCCAAAAGAGCTGAGTAGCCACCCGTGCCATCCTCAGCAATCCTTACCTACCAACTAGAAACACATAAAAGTCAGCGTTGCTAAGTGAGTTCTAGTTTTATAATAAAACATACTTTTCCATCGTTAAAACCGTTCTTTACTTTCTATCAAATCATGTTGCGCTTTACATTCATTTGTGACCATACAACATACATACACATCGATAATATAATTATTATCTTCCATTACATTTGTTAACTTTCGTTCATTTTATACATTCGTCCTCCCGAGTCTGTTGCGACAATAGGGTCGCTCACCTCATTAGCAATCCCATCGATTGCATGCTATCCGAGTCTGTTGCAACCATAGGGTTGCTCACCTCACTGCCAATCTCAACGATAGCACGCTATCCGAGTCTCTTGCAACAACATGGTTGCTCACCTCATGGCAATCTCAACGATAGCACGTTATCCGAGTCTGTTGCGACAACAGGGTCGTTCACCTCATTAGCAATCCCATCGATTGCACTCTATCCGAGTCTGTTACAACAACAGGGTTGCTCACCTCATATATGTGCTTGCAAGCCTTTCCTTCTTTCATTCATCATTCAATAATGCATGCATTCTTACTTCATGTTCCTCTTTCATTATCTTTCACTTTACGTTACATAATACTTCATTTGTTTATTAACATGACACGTAAAGCCACAAGAAAGATAAACATACATCATAATAAGGAACATATCATACACAATAATCATCATCATACAGGGCAACATTATACATACATAACATGCATAAACATGCAACATCATCATCATCATGCCAACATGCTCTCTAAGGCCTCAATCATCATCTTACATGCTCTTAGGGAAACCTGTACGTCAAAACTTACATTTTCACTTTCCCCCGAAAGTCAGAAGTTAGACTACACTCCTCCTCGGGTGCAACAGCCCTATTCAAGCGTATGGACACCCTTCAGTCGCATGGCCTCCATGCGACTGAACATCATGCGAATGAACCATTGCGGATGGACACTCATGCGAATGAACACCCAATCTTGCGAATGGACTAATGCGGATGGACCTCATGCGAATGGGACTAATGCGAATGAGCACTTATGCGACTGGACCTTCAATTGCATGACCTCCATGCGACTGGCCCTTCAATCGTGTGAATGGACCTTCAATCGTGCGAATGGACCCCAATCACACCCTATTCAGCCGTATGGCCTCCATTCGGTCTCCAGTCGGTCGCCTAGCCCTAGCTGATGCAGAATGCAGTTCCAGCCGAACGCAAACTGCCCTTTTCGACCTCCAAACTCATCTAAACTCATTCTAAGCCCAAAACTACCATCCTAAACCTTAGGGATGCATAACACGACACCATTCAAGCATACACAAGCCCGAAAACAAATTCTAAACGCATCACACGCAACACACCCAAATAGGTCAAACACATACACATACAAAAACGGGTTTTCTATGCTTTCCAGCCCCAAAATCGTTTGAA
>BJCM01009147.1:3978-14853 GCA_018326385.1 Flaveria bidentis
TGGATCACGACTACACGTTTATCATCCTCTGGATAACGTCATAGGGGATGTACAATCGGGAGTACAGACAAGAAATCAGCTATACTCAGCTAATTATGCCTCAGTCATGGAAAAAGGCTATCTTCATGACGATGCTTATCGATGTTTTGTGTCTCAATTTGAGCCAAAATATGTTAGTAAAGCCTTAAACGATGAGGCATGGGTTAGTGCCATGCAGGAAGAACTCTTACAGTTCAAGAAGCTAGGAGTATGGACACTGGTGGATAGACCAAAAGGTGCTAAAGTAATAGGCACTAAATGGGTCTTGAAATGCAACATAGATGACCAAGGGGTCATAATCAGAAACAAGGCTCGACTTGTCGTTCAAGGTTTTAGACAAGTCGAAGGAATCGATTAAAATGAAGTGTTTGCACCTGTGACTAGAATGGAAGAAATCCTTATTTTCCTAGCCTATGCATCTTACATGAAGATCAAAGTTTATCAACTAGATGTCAAGAGTGTGTTTCTTCATGGGGAAATTCGTGAGACAATGTATGTTACTCAACCCAAAGGATTTGAGGATCCTTATCATCGAGACAAAGTTTATAAGCTGGATAAGGCTCTCTACGGGCTACATCAAGCCCCGAGAGCTTGGTATGAGAAACTCTCAACTCACCTGGTGAAACACGGTTTTCGAAAAGGAGTTATTGACTGTACCATGTTCATCAAAGAAAAGGATGGTGACTTACTGCACGTACATATTTATGTTGATGATATAATCTTCGGTTCTAGAAATGAAGAGTTATGTAAAGAATTTGAATCTTTCATGAAAGCAGAATTTGAGATGAGTGCAATGGGGGAGATGAAGTTCTTCCTAGGATTACAAGTGGATTAGACAGCAAAGGAATCTTCCTACATCAGACTAAATATGTAGGGGATATCCTTAGTCGGTTTGACATGGAGAACGCTTCAGTTGCTGGAACTCCACTTGCCACGAATCATGATGTGGCACTCGACGAAAACGATGATCTGGTTGATGCTATAATGTATCGAGGAATGATCGGCTCCCTTATGTATCTCACAACATCTCGACCTGATATCATGTACATGACGTGTCTCTGCTCCAGATATCAGGCAAAACCGAAATTCAACCATCTTATAGGTGTTAAATGGATTTTCTGTTATCTGAAGGGTACTCCAACACTCGGGTTGTGGTATCCACATGATGATGATTTTGAGCTTATAACGTATAGTCAACCATCTTATAGGTGTTAAACGGATTTTCCATTATCTGAAGGGTACTCCAACACTCGGGTTGTGGTATCCTCATGATGATGATTTTGAGCTTATAACGTATAGTGACTCGGATTATGGCGGCTGCAAAATGAATTACAAGTTAACATCAGCAGGATGTCAGTTCTTTGGTAGACGGTTAGTCACCTAGCAGTGTAAGAAGCAGACCTTCGTTGCTCAGTCAACATGTGAAGCTAAATACATTGTTGCTCCAAGTTGCTGTTCACAACTCAATAGGATTCAACAGCAAATTGCGAGAATACGGTTTGCAATTTTCTAACACTCCTATCTATGTTGATAATTCTGTTGCTATAGCCGTAACCAAAAATCCAGTCCAACATCCCAAAACTAAACACATCGGTATTAAGTATCACTTTATACTTGACTATTTTGAAAAGAAACTAATCAACGTGGTCAAAATAAATACGGATTTTCAACGCGCCGACCTCTACGCAAAAGCATTTGATAAACGAAGGTTTCTATATCAATTAGAGGTTAATGGCGTGAAAAAGAAAAGTGATGTGATTTCAAAGGAAGAAAATGCCTAGTCCGACATTTATTTAATTTTATTTTGTTATATTTTATCTTATTTTCCTGTTTATTAAAATCCAAAAACAATAAAATATTTTCGGTTTTAGAATTTTAGGGGGAGAATAGGTTAGATTAGTAATAAATTAGTTGCTTTATTACTTAAAAAACGTGGGAGAAGGATAGCTTAGCTAAAAGGAATATAATCAAATCTGTGATACTGATTCAACGTTTTTGGAAAATAATAGTACACAGGGAACAGATTGTTTGAGACTTCAAAAGAGTTTAACCGATTAAGATGCAAAATTCTAAATATAAGCCTGAAAAGTCTAAGCAAAATAAAAGGAAAAATGATAGTAAAACTAGTATGCTTCCAAGGTAACATAGAGAAAGTAGACCTAGAGGCTGCTAGTTCATTACATGATGTGTCGGTAGATTCAACACAATAGATGAGTAGATCTCATTGGTGATTTAAAATGCAAACTAAGTCATTTAACTTGATGTGGGTTCCTATCTTATCCCTGGTTAACACAATCAACGCAGGTCCAATAAGGGGTGAAGAGCAAAATAAATGCCACAAATGTTTGCGAACGACCATAAAAATTGAGCAAAGCACATTGAAAAATACAAAATGCAATCAAGGTAATAACTTTTGTTATTGGTGCGTTATGTGCATAAAGAAAATAAATGCTCTAACAAGAAGATAGGTTGTGTGCGTCTCTACTGTGCGGTGGCACTGACCTGAGGATAAGCATAACCTAAATATTCTAGAATTCATTGTTGTTTGCGCCTTTCTGCTGTGTGATGGCACTGACCTGAGGCTTAGCATCTATTTGAAAGCTTTTAGAATAGTTTCTTCTTGTCAAAATACCCATAGACCACAAAAAAATCTCTTGAGGAACGTTGATTACCATATAGGCGTGGGATCCACAAATGCTGGTTAAAATAATTAAACCTTAACTAATCACCAATGTGTGTCAAAAATCTGTGTATGGATTTAAGAGGACAAGCATACTGACAATCATCGTGAGCTGCAATTCTTGAAAGTTAAAATCATTGTGTGCACCTTGTAGGTCTAGTTTGATTTCCTAAAATTGCTATTGACTCTTGGTCAAAACAAGAATCTAGCATCAGAATGGTTTATTAAAGAGTCCCAAATGATTCTGATATATCTGTATGATTCCATATTGAATCATTCCAGTTATGATCAAATTAACTTGAATCTGTGTTGTCCAGGAAGAAAATTTTGTTAGATACTTGTCTTAAGATTTCAATCTACCTCAAATCAAAAAATACAAAAATATGTCTTAGTTTTGTTTTAAATTTCTAGTTGTTTTTATATACTTTTAGTCATTTGGTAGGTATTCACAAAAGTGGGAGTATACATCTGGATTCAATCTGTAAATCACTCACTAAAATGATTCACATCTGAGTTGACCAATCGGGCTTTAAGTTAAAAGGATCACGTCTGAGGTGATCAAACAGTTTTTCAAATTAAAAATATCATGTCCGAGATGATCATCGCTCATAACGTTTTATCTATAGTTAAAAGGCTAAGTGTTTGAAAGGTCATAAGGTCAAACTCATAAGTATGAGACATTCG
This sequence comes from Flaveria bidentis, assembly GCA_018326385.1. Taxonomy (NCBI): domain Eukaryota; kingdom Viridiplantae; phylum Streptophyta; class Magnoliopsida; order Asterales; family Asteraceae; genus Flaveria; species Flaveria bidentis. The sequence goes on from BJCM01009147.1 coordinate 7,382, forward strand.
CATGACTGGACCATAAGTATGGACCAGTTGCACGATTGGATCATACGTATGAGCCCAATTGCACAACTGAACCACACGTATGGACCAGACGTATGATTGGACCATAAGCATGGGTCAATCCATGCGATTGGATCACCAGAATAAACCAATCGCACGAATGGAGGTGACCGACTGAGTCAGTCGCACAACTGAAATCTAGTCGCACGACTGAACGTGACCGACTAAGCCAGTCGTACGACTGAGCCCCAGTCGCCCGAATGAAGCATGCGAATAGGTCCAATCGCCCGACTGAAGATAAAATCATTATAAATAGGGTGATGTCGGTTGTACATTCTCATGACCCTTCAATCGCTCCCAAATCGCACAAGAGAAAACATACTCTGCCAAAATTTGATTTCATGGATTTCGTTCTATGATTGTGATACTAACGTGTACGCTCTGCATCTACAGGTACTTAGTGAATGAAATCGCACAAAATGCATGGCGTAATCAAACCCTAACTGCCCAAATTGATTAAAATCAAGAAATCTGTAAAAATCTTCAAATAGATCTCCTCAATGTGCTAAATCGTTAAAATGAAGGACATACAGTGATAGTTAGGGTCCCTGCGAATCTAACGAGTCTAAACACAACATTTAACATCAAGTTTTGACCTAGATTCAAGGTTAGAGTGTCAAACAGAGACTTAGGCGAATGGACACTCCGAATGAACTTCAATGGCATGATTGAGCTAGGAGAATGACTCAATCGACCAAATGAAGAAGGTGTGTGAGCTCAATCGCACGATTGAACTTAGCTGCATGCTTAATCGCCTAGTTGAACTCAGCTGCATGCTCAATCGCCCGATTGAACTCAGCTGCATGCTCAATCGCCTGGTTAAACTCAGCCGCATGCTCAATCGCACGACTGAACTCAGTCGTATGGCTCATTCGCTCAATCAGAACAGTTTAAACTTCAACAGTTTCTGTTATGGACAAATCTCTTGTTTATGTGTCTTGTGTTACAAAAACATGGCAGATAGGTGGATCATCAACACCAAGCACAACATTTGTGCTCACTTGGATGCCACCACTCGGAATGCTGCTGAGTTTGTTGATATTATTGCATTTCTGAGGAGATCAAGGATCTACAGAGCCATATCTACTCCATGCACACCCTACCGGTCTATACAGCAGGCCTTCTGGGAAGGTGCGTCAATTGATAGATCTACTGAGCCCTATCGTATTCGGAGCACCATTTTTGGGCAAGAGATTGAGGTTACTGTAGCAGACCTTCGACGGGTACTGGACCTGGGTGATGATACTGCCTACCCAACCAGATTACATCCTCTTACCGTAAGGGGATATTTTCTTCGGATGAAGTACACTGGGGACATCAACGTAAGTGTGCTCAAGAAAAGCAACCTGTGTCCCCAGTTCAAGTACCTGGCACATGTCATTCTAAAGTGAATTGCTTCACGGAGGGGTGGATTTGATGATCTATCTGACCAAATCCAGAATGCTTACGTGGCACTGGTGCTGAATCACCCTTTTAGCTTCTCCAACATGATCTTCTCCTACATAGTCAAGAACCTTGAGGCCAAGGGTAAGGAGAGCTTCTACATGTATCCAAGGTTCTTGCAAATGATCATAGATGAGAAGCTCCCTCTACTGCCCAAGCAGAAGAACGACGTAGTGATGTTAGAGGTGATGGATGACACCACTCTAGGAAGGATGAAGGTGTACAGGGGGAAACAGGTGAAACCCCCTTGCAGGAGATTGTTCGGTCACTTGGCCAGTGCTGATTACATGGCACCTTCTCACAAGAAGTGCCGTCATGATGACAGTGATTCGGATTCTGAGCTGTTTGTTCTACCCACCGACGACACCGATGACGATGACAGTGGTGATGGTGGAGATACAGGCCCCACTCCATCTAGGGCCACTACCACTTATATACCATCTCCACCATCCACCCAGGGTGGACTGTGACTGATGGATTCCACCAAGACTTCTGTCCTGATGAGGAGGAACAGTTGGATGAGGAGCCTCTAGTAAGGACAGTGGGAAGCAAGGTGGTTGCCACTGAGAGGGGGATTGCGGCGGTTGGTGGACGCCAGGGCGAATCCAGGGATGCTGCTACCAATGTCACTGTTGCTTCATACAACCCGGACCAGCCCATGAGCCAAGGAGGCGCATCCTCTTCCAAGGGATCAAGGAAGAAGAGGATGGCTCAGCCCCACGGCATGAAGGGGAAGAGGAGGAGGATTACATTGATCACCGCCACTACCTCAGCCACCACTACCTCTACCACAGCCACCACTACCACTACCACACCTCCTATTACCATTACCACATCTACTACTACCACTACCATACCTCATACCACCACCACCACAGCCAACCCTTCACTATCCACTCCTATACCACCTCCCATATTCACCACATCCACCACTACCACTACCAGCCACCAAGAAGGTACCTCAACCCATCCTATCTTCACCACCGGACCCACTCTACCCTCCATCAGGTTAGAGGAACAGCTAGCCAACCTAAACCGGATGGTGCTAAAGCTGCTACCTGCCGATGAGCAAATAGCTACACAGCTAAACCAGCTGATGGAGCTTAATGCTGCTCAAGCTCAGCAGATTACAGAGCTTCAAGAGCAGAATGATCATTCAGTCAAGAGGATTGAGGATATGGAGGCAACGAACAAGAAGATCATGCTCAGGCTAAAAGGATCAAAAGATGAGCCTCTAAAGATCAGGGAAGGTGATGGTGATGATGATGGTGATGATGATGATGATGATGATGATAATGATGATGATGATGAGTCTAGTGAAGAAGATGAAGATGATGATGAAGGGTCAAGGGGTAAGAAGAGAGGAGATGATGATGATGATGAAGAAGGTGAAGGTGTTGCATTTGCCTCTGCTCAAGGTCAAGAAAGGCGGACTAAGAGAGCACAAGATCAGGGAGCATCATCTTCAGCTCCTGCAGTTGAAGAGTTGACTGATAAAGACAAAAATCAAACATCTCAACAAGATGAATATGATATTGCTCCCCTTCAGTAAATCAATTCTCAATTCACAATGATTATTGATTTGCAAGGGATTGTCATACGGTCGGTGAGCTAAACTCCCGAAGAAGGAGAAATCATACACGACCTGACCGATGAGCAACTTGCGGAGATGTTCAGGCTAAATCCAGATGAGCTGGTCAAAGATGCTCCTACAGTTGATGTGACAATTGACGAAGAGCTTAACGATGTCGACGAAATAGAGATTAAGGATGTCACGACTAAGCACTATCCGGAGTACACTGACCGAGAGGGAAATATGAACCCCGACTTGGGTGACACTCTTGGCAGTGCTACATATGAAAAACTGGATGAGATGGAGAAAGAAAAAGAAAAAGAAGAAAGCACAGCCCAAGCCTCAGATGCAGAAGTTGATATAAAGAAGGCTGAATGGGCAGCTTGTTTTGCAGAGATGAAAGTCCAACGCGCACCGCCAAAGCAGAATGCCTACACAAAGCTCTATAGAGTCAAAAGACATCAAAATGTGTCTGGCAAGATTATTGTGTGAGAATATTTTGAGGATCTAAATGTTTATGTTATGAAGAGGGAGAACGGAATAGAATACTTCAGATATCCACATGATCTGAAGACTATCCCAGGTTTTGAGCTCAACCAACTGGCACGCTTAAATTTGCTATATGCTGATCCTAGAAAGATGTCAGGTTGGTTTGAGGCTGCCCTAAAGAAGGAATATCACACCAGATGGGTAAACTTCAGACCTCAATAACCGAAGAGGTAGATCCCATATCTGGAAAGCCTAAAGTCATGTTGAAGTGGAGTCCCCCACGCACAATGTCCAAGATTCCCTTACGGGAAATGCCTCAGGACTTCACTCCACACTTCAATGGTGGTATTATGAATGGAGGACGGGTAGAAAAATGGAAACTATTCGGGTATTCGACCCAATGTGGTTTACAAATTTTTTTGTTGATGATGTCTACACTTTATACAAGTGCCCACTATTCTTTTATGTGCAAGATATTGTACAAGCTCTCCAATTCCAGAATGTCATAGGGCTCTACTTTCCATTTGAAATACATGCAGGAGTCACAAGAGAGGAGAAGTACAAGAAATTTGAAGAGCTTTTGAAGAATGTTAGACAATAGATTAAACTAGGTCCAAGGGGAGTTTGTTGATACATATATGTACCTAGTTTAAGTGCTGAATGTAAAAGTCTGTCATGTCTTACACATATGTAATGAGTGAGTTGAATAAAATATAATATGTGGTTGATGGGTATAATATTTAATATTTCATTGTATTATTGTGTGTTAAAGTATAATGAACTTTCTATATAGGTTTGAGGTTGTTGTGCATAGTTCTTAGTCAATAATGATGTTCAAACTTAATCATATGAGTCTTCATGCGAATGGACCATGCTAATGGACCATACGCATGAATATATCATGCTAATGGATCAGTCGCACGACTGAATCAGGAGACTGGATCAGTCGCACGATTAAGACATAAGATTGACTAAGTCGCACGACTGAACCTTCAGTCGTGTGTATGGATCAATCGCATGATTCAGACGCACGATTGAACCATGCTAATGGTTCAGTCGTACGATTGGAAACCCATAACCTATAAATACCACCTAATTTGTGAAAAAACGAGACACTTAAAGAAATTCGACTGTACTCATAAGGTAGCCGTCCAGAGCGTCCTGAACCCCTACTCCAAGTTCATAGTTCGTTCCTGATCGATTTCTAATCAATTCTTAATGTTTGTTTCATCATTAGATTGATCGGGATTGTGTTCTCACTGATTGGATCATCAATCCAATAGGATTCCGCACTATTTGATCCGGTTTCACGCATTATCAGTTAGTACTCCGTACGTCACGGTCATAACAAAAGCCTAATGTAGTAGCCGATGCTCTTAGTCGGAAGAGTTCCAGGATGGTAGCCTCACTCCAGTTACAGCCTCAGATATTTACTGACCATGAAAGACTAGGTATTGGATTGCAAATTAGTACGGGTGATGCATATCTGACCAGACTTTAGATTGAGCCAGATCTGGTATCTCGGATTAAAGAAGTACAGAAAGATGATAGTGAACTTTGGGCAATTGAGCGAAAGTTGGATGATGGAAACAGTTAGAATTCATAATGGATGAGTGATGTGCTTCAAATTATACATATAAAACACATCAATTGCACATCAATTATTCTATAAACTCTTACTGAAAATGATGATTTGATACTTAAATCGTTCATATTGTGTTTTCAGGCTTGGAAAAGACCAAGATGAACAAAAGAAGCATAAATAAGATGAAAATGAAGAAAATCAAGTTTTGGAATTCAAGCATGGGGCCGTGCTTCATGAGGCACGCCCCCATGCCCAGCCTGAAACACACCCCCGTGCTTAAATCAACACACCCCCGTGTTTGTTGGTCCGACATGACAAAAACTACTGTTCCTCGAACTGAGGCATGGGGTCGTGCCCCACCACAAACACGGGGTCGTGCCCATTGAATACGGGGGTCGTGCCCGACAACCTCTGAGCGTATGAGCCGACCAACTTTTACGTACATTGAACTAGCATGGGGCCATGCCTTTTAGGCATGGGGCTGTGCTTAAACACTCCAGAAAGCCTATAAATAGGACTTCATTTGCAACTTGAAGAGGAGCTTTTTGGGAGGTGAAGTGCTGGTGTTCCCACTTGGGAAACCAGCCTTTGGAGGTCCTTAGAAGGTTTTGGAGGTTCATTCAACACTTAGAAGAAGCTTGGGATCGTTTAACATCATCCATAATGGATCATCGGTTTGATTGTTCTAATTTACCGATGATTTCATTACTATCTTTTATCTTTGTTGAATGTTCAAGCTCCTTGTGAGCTAAACTTCATGTGTTATCCTAATTTAATGTAACTTATGTAATTTGTGATGAACTAATGGTGTGATATATATTATGTTAATGTTATGGTGGTCTTGGGAAAACTATTGATGGGTAGCATCTACATTTGAACGGGAAGTTATAAATTTATGGTTTGTGATTGTGATTGTCATACACGGTTGAAAAACGTATGATCAAATTTCATTCGCGAAACCGGTCTTCATAATAGATCCATGGCTAATGAACTAGAAATGGTTATTAGAAATCATATCACTTTAACTTTCTAATCATTAGCGGGTTCCCTTTTATTAGTTTGAGAAATCTTCAGTAATTGTTACGGTTTTCTTAAATTAATGGTATGTTAGGAAGGAACCTGATCAACTCTCTTTTTAACATTAAGTTATGTTTTCAGAAATCGTATGTCAAATAGGTCACAAAAGATTTACCTACATTACTAGGGCTTTGATCTGAGCAGTAAAACTCAGCCTGACAGGATCTAGTCACTACGACAGCAGGATAGACGAGAAATCGCACCAGCTCATCTTTATAAACATTAACATAATTACATTATTCAATATCTCTAATCACACCACCAATTCATCACAGTTACATAAGTGTAATCTAAATTAGGATAACAACCTTACTTCACCGAAAGAATCACCAAAAGTCTCAATCTATCTTTATCTGTCTTCATTTATCGTAATTATGTTAAGCTTATCATTTTCTAAAACCTGAAACTGATAGTCATTTATGAGGGTTGTTGAGTAGGCTTAGTTTGTCCACGGATTGATACTCGGTTCCTACCAACACTATATTACCACACGACAGGTACACTTGCCTTTTGTGTGTGTGGTTTAGTATTAGTAATAACCAATTAAAACTGAATCTGTACGTAAAGTCTTTATTAAAATATATATACTATCCGCATCCCATCAAGTGTTTGGCGCCGTTGCCGGGAACACATGTTAGTTTGAAAAATGATCCAAATTTTGACTATTTTGTTTTATTTTAAATAAAAAATAAATGAAGAAGAAGTTTATCCACATAATGCTATCAACGTTGAAAACAATAAAGGATTGAACTTCAAAGTCAATGGTAATTGGTTAATAGCCAAATCAATGTACCAACTAATATATTCTTGGAGGTGATAAACCTCCACCTCATTAAGATCTAAGTGTGGGGAAGGGTCTTGCCAAGGACTCATAACCAAAACATGGCTGTTGGACCAAAAGAACCAATGAGCCAGATCAGAAAAACCTTTTAAGTCCCACAGACATCATGACAACCGAAGATGTCTACATCAGCTGAAGACAACGGCTGAAAACAACGGCTGAAAACATCAGCCGAAGACAACAGCTGAAGTCAACAGCTGAAGTCAACAGCTGAAGTCAACAGCTAAAGTCAACAGCTGAAGACATCAACCGAAGTCAACAGCTGAAGACATCAGCTGAAGACAACAGCTGAAGACATCAGCTGAAGACATCAGCTGATGTCAAAGTCTAAAGGCAAAGTTTTCAGCAGTTTGTCATAACAGCTGAAGAAGTACTCTTCAGTAGTTGTGATGGTTTACGCTTCAGTA
>BJCM01009152.1:0-25680 GCA_018326385.1 Flaveria bidentis
AGTACTATTGGGTTTGACTACCCCCACCCGAATTAATTACCCTAATCTTGACTGGAGGTCTAAACGGGTGCATTATTAGCCTGTTCGCACTCATGCTTACGGTAGGCATGGGTAGGGACAATTTGTTACAATTACAGTCTAGCTTCGGTTGTGGTGCTTATATAATATTGTAGTATTGTATGATCAACAATCAAATCATGAAAAGACTTGTGGTCCATTATATTATTTACTATTACTTTAAAACCTGTGAACTCACCAACTTTATGTTGACATATTTTCATGCATGTTTTTCTCAGGTATTTAACATTTGCATCAAGTTAAGCTAGCTTGGTCCACGTCGCATTTAGGGTCATTTATGCTGTTTGGGACATTTATCGTTGTATTTGTCATGTTTTGAAAACAATTACACTAGCTCTACTGCTTCCGCAATTCAACTCAGGAACAACTATGTATTTTTAAACTTATTTGCATCGTATGTTTACTAAACCATGTAGTGGTCGATCAATGCCTATGGTCTCCATGGCGTTCACGCCCCGCGGGAAACCGCCGTGGTTGGAGTGTGACACAATCCTCAAAGATTTATGTTTAGAAGATTCACAAAATGACTGTTTCGGTAGTTTTTTTGAAACAAGGGTATTGAAACAACAAAAAATAAAACATGAGCACTTAAATTACAAAAATGATATAAAACGAGGGACGAAAATAACAATCTAATCTAGAAAAATGACAGTTTTGCCCCAAGTGGTAAGTGTCGTCATCTTTTAATTTGGACAAAATGGTTTGCTTCAGTAATTATTTGAAACACATGTATTGAAACAAAAAAAATAAATAAAGCACGAGTATTGATATGACAAAAGTGATACAAACAAAAGATGAAAATAACAATTCACTAATTATTTAAAATATAATGGGTCACACAAGTATTTAAGGTTTTTAAATTTTTTTGTTCACGGGTAAAATATACATGTCACATCCACTTAGCTATAAAAGTTAACAACCATCCACTCTAAGGACATATGTGTTACGTTTAAGCAAACAATTAGGATCAACGATGTAATTTTTTAAAAGTTGAGACGAATATTACAATAACTAACTCTAGGTTTAATTGTATCATAAATATTGGATATAGAATGTCTGACTATTAATTGAATTCAAAGTCAATGTTAACTAACTTGGTACGTTTAGAAGAATTACACGTTGGTAAACGAAATAAAGATTAAACTATCTAATTGTTATAAGTTTAAGTTCATGTTTATGCGGAACTAAACATTTAATAATTAATAGTTGATATTTATTCTAATAGGTAGATTTTTTTTTGTAAAATAATAATAAAATAGAGTTTGTTATAATATTAATAATAACTAGTTGGTTCTTCCTGCGCATTGCCGCAGACAAATTAATACAATTGGATTAAAAGAAGAACTGGTTTAGGCTCAATGCATGACATCGAATGGAGTTGGTTGCAATTTTGCCTTCCATGAGAATGCCACGTAAAAGACCCAACTTTTGCCAAATTCATCATGGTCTATACAAGTATTAATCCCCATGGTCATTATTAATCCCCGTGGTCAGTCGCGACAATAACAGATGCGGGCAGTTTCACCAGCCGAGATATACAAACTGAATTAAAAACTTAAGGCCCATCATTAGCAATTCAGGAGACATCATAAACACACCACAAATCTGTATAACACAAAAAAACAACCAAAAAACACAATCTAAAACAGGCTTAGGCATCATAAGAAAAATTAACGTTCCGTCGAGTGGATTTTTAAGTTTGAATTTTTTCAAAAAGAACAACCAAAAAACACAATCTAAAACAGGCTTAGGCTTCACTAGTGTTGCAAAAATCGACGCCTAGAGCCGATTAATCGTCGGTTAATCGCAAATCGGGAGTATACCTTGGCGATTTCACTTAATCGGAGGTATTAGTCAGTAATCGGTCAAAATCGGACCTAGGCGGTCTTAATCGGCCAAAAATCGGAATCTCCGGCGAATTTCCGGTAGGGTTCCGGCGATTTCCGACGGATTTCCGACGACTTTCAAAAATTCCGGGCAAAACTTGAAAAATACGGGAAAAACTTAGAAAATCTGGCCAAATATGTATATTTATATGTAAATATGAACTTATTTATTAAAATTGCATACTATAATATGTGTATTTATATATAAAACTAAAAATTATATATAAAAATTCCAATCCGATTAATCCTGATTAATCTATAGTCCCCACCTCGCCGCCCGACTAGCGCCTAGTAATTTTTACAACATTGAGCTTCATAAACTTTGTTATTACACAAACTAACCAGAGACAATAACCCGATCTAGGGTTTTAATAAAAAATCAACTATGGCTAGTTAAAGAGACAACAAAAACAATACCAATAACAAGATCAAGTCTCAGACCAGGCTAGTCATCATCGGCGGAAGATATCAGGAACCCCAAAGTACATCGAGCATCAAATCATAGCCGCATAGCCCATGCTACCAAGGCACATCCTTTACCGTTGTCGCTAGAAGAGGCGCGACCGACAACGATAGGCCACAAGACAGTCTTAGGTTGGCCATGATCAACAAGTGTCAAAGAACGCCCCAATAAAGCAACCAAAACCAAATCTCAGAAAATGTTTCTAAGCAAACTAAGCAGAGACAATAACCCGATCTAGGGTTTTGACATAATATCAACTAAGGATAGTTAAAAAGACAACCAAATCGATGTCAATAACATGATCAAGTCTCAGACCATGCTGGCCTAGTCATCATCGATTGAAGATATCAAGAACCCCAAAGTACATCGAGCTCCAAATCGAATGGCCATAGAGCTTATGCTACCAAGGCACAACCTTTACTATCGTTGCTAAAAAAGGCGTGCAAGGCGACGACCGGCAATGATAGGCAGCGGCCGACAACGATAGGTGACAAGACAGTCTCAGGCTAGCCATCATCGACAAATGCCATAAAACACCCAAATAAAGCAACGAATGGAGATGATTGAAGAGATAGAAGCAGGGAGGCACCAGATGTCACGAGTGCAAGGTCGGACGACCGTTTATCGACGACAAACACCACTTGAAACGGTGGTTCCTCCGCCTATCTCTACTTTCTCTCTCTAGATATTCTTCTCTCTAGATAATTTTCTCTCTCTATAAATGGAGATCATCGCAGAATTGGAGACGGGGCGGCACCGGTGTCGCGATCTAAGGACTGACCATTGATCCGTCGGCGAAAAAGGCGGCCAGAAACGACCGCTCATCTGCCGCCCCCGCCTCTCTATCTACTTTCTCTCTCCAATGCTATGTAAGAATGTACACATTATGCGAATAAATAATGTAGAAAATTTAAAGTAGTATGACAAAAGTAGGAAAAACAGGGGGAAAGCCCCACTGACCAAACATATTAATAAGAATAGTAATAGTTATTATTAATAATTAAAGTTTTAGTTAAAAAGTTAATTGTTCTTGAGGGTTAATACTAAAAGAGTTTTATTTGTTTATACGCATTTAACCCGTCATCCGGATTGGAAATATGCTTATCTATTTAGATTTAATAAACTAGAGTTTCAATTAGATTAAAACTCTAAACCTAATAAAATATGTTTTATTATTTAATGTGAAAACTATTTCCGCTCACATAAAACTATTTTATTTAAATTTAAATAGTTAACTAAGATAACTCATAATGGTCCTAAACGTTTAAACTGATCCACTTTCCCAACAATAAAATCCTTAGGAATTACCAATCTACTTGTTAGTAAGATTTATTTTATCTATAAACAAGTAATATCTTTTAAAATATAGGTATAGGTGACCAAGTAGTTTAGTAATTGTTCTAAAAAAGTTCCGCGAATTCGTAAGGAGAATTAGAAAACTCAATCTAACATTATATATTTTTCTCTTTTTATACGTGGAGATTACCAATCTCAATTTTGGCTCTATTAGTTTGTTGGAGTGGTTGGTAATGTTTCCTCCAAGTCTATAAATATCTACATTGTAAGAAACAATTAAATATTTTTATTCCTTTCAATTATGTATGTAATTTTATAATAATCAATAAAAAGCATAAGTGAGTTATACTTCTTTAGTGTTTTTGTTGACAATATTGTATTGTTCTTATGTCAAATTTGACATAAAATATGTTACCACCTTATACAACATATGTTTAGAGAAGTTAATATTCAAGTCAACGTAAGTTGAGGGTTTTAATATTACTACTTCGTATTCCATACGGATCAATAAGAAATTAGTTTGTTAATTGTTTGTTAACACTGATTAGTTAGAAGTTGGTTAATAAAAAAGGTGTATCTGATTAAGTTTCTAGGGGAAAAGCTAAAAGTTTATTCTTCTTTTTCATGTAAATCATACAGTGAGAGATCAATTGAATCAATAGTGTTGAAGTTCTTTGTATTCTTTGTCTTTCTTGTTGTATGTATTTTAGCAATATGTTCTTTGTATTCTTTGTATTTGTTGTTGTATATATTTCAAAATGTTTTGCCTTGAATCATCTGCATATTATATAACTTTACAAAATTCATCTTGATGTACAGTAACATACAACCTTCAAAGCTAGGTTTACAACTCATATGACTTACAAAATACAACTACATCAATAAGATTTTTTTTTCTCTTTATATATTAATCATCAATGTTTGTGGGTTTCTTTTTTGCTCTTCATATATTAACAAGCTAGGTTCATTTATTTTTGTTTATTTTATTTTTTCTTTAGTTCAATTTAGATTCATATAACAAAGTATACAAACATGGTTTATAACAATAGGTAAAAGAAAAAGAAAGTTGGCCCGTTGATTAACTTGAATAATTTTTAATGATTTTTGTTTGTTTTTATTTTTTCTTTTATTTAAGTTTAAATTTTACGTTAATTTATACATCCACCGGTTATATTAGGTTTTACAAATTTTAACACCCACACCATATCAATAATACTGTTTCAATATACACCTTTACGGATGACAACACCGCCGCAAAACGCGGGTGTCATACTAGTTATTTACAAAATCAAACATACACATACTTATAAAGGAAAGGACAAAATAGCAAGCAAACAACCGAATAAGAACATACTATTCGAGAATGACGAATTTAATGCCAAACATTAGATCAAACATCAAAGTAAGGGGAGTTTCTTAAAGCACATAAGAAAAGTAACCATTAAAGAATTTCTTAAATTTTAAAATTAAATAATAATAAGTTTGAAATTTCATAATAATATCTATACTAATAAAACAACATAACTATCAACCAGATAATTATTTTCTAGCAAGTTCACATCATCTGTATCTAGGTTTTACTTATGATTGTCCATATGTAATTCACACAATAAATTTAATATTTTTGATAAAAATTCTTAACTTAAAAGAAGTTTCATTAACAAATGTTTATTTAATACTATATTAATCACAATTTCTTTCCAGAAATAAATAAGATTCATTAAACATAAAATAATAAGACTTAATTTTTGTTATAGTACATATTAATTTGTAGTTATTTATTGTTAAAACTATAATATTTAAAAAATGTATATAAAAAGGATTATGGATATTTATGAATAATAATTTTTTTATACTATTGTTTATAACTTAAAATGTGCTTGTTATCTATACTAATAATATGTAACAAGTTCATTGATATTTTATCTATAATATGTAATTTTTATATTTCAACATTAACATACGAATACCTAAACTAGTATTTAAAAAAAAAAAGAAATAAAGACACCACAATAGAATGCCAACTTGTTTAATATATTAAAAACCTATAATTAAAATATTAGTTGAAACTTAACTGATTTAATTAAGGTGAAAAAACGTTATGTGATTTAACTGGAACCGTATGAAACTTGTTAAAAACTCTATAAAATATTTCCTCTCGACTAATGGACTAAAATATCAATAAAGTATTTGAGAGTGAAATGAAGATGTAAAACCAAGAGTATTTTTATTTGAACTGAAGTAGCAGATTGACGTAACTACAGGGGTGACTTTTGTAACAAACTCTTGGAGTAACAAAGAGCGGACCTCAGATAAACTGACCCTGGTTCGAAGGGCTCAATCAAGGTCCGGTGGTCTCAATCGATCCTACGAAACCGATTTACGTCATCCTCACCTCCATTTGCACTGTGATTCCCTGTGAAAAATTGCACAAATCGTTTTCGCATAATTTGATCTGACTCTGTGTGATTCGACAATGGCGGGGAGGTCAGGATCATCGTCGACGATGACCGTCACCAATACTCCGGCGAAAGATCTCGCATATACGAATTGTGCTTATTGTTCCCCTTCCGATCTCCGTCAATTTTCTGTACCTGGATCCAATCTCGCTCTCGCTCTTGTTGGTGACGTCTTCGTTCTCTCTATAGCATATCCTTTAGCGCTTTTGGTTTCGTAATAGTGTGTTTTTATTTTGATTTGTTGATGTTTGGTGAGTTAGATGTTTGAATTTTTCTGAGATTGGAGGATTATTGCTCATTGTTGTTCTGTTGTTGATACCGGTGTTTGAATTTGGAAAACTGCAGAAGCGTTGCTGGTTATACCAGATCCATAAGTTCCGTAGTCACAATCTGTTATTGGTATTGATCAATATATCAAATGATCAAATTGATGTTTATATGATCTGTTTGAGCATTGAATTACTGCTGTTATGTTAGACCAAGTGTATTGGTTGTTTAGTTAAAATGCCATCTAGGTGTCATGTAAACAAAAACTATTCCACTAAAGAGCTTTAAATTAAACATAGTGATTAACTGGTGTTTGGAGCCCTATTAGTGCAATAATGTAGGCAAGGTGTTGTTTAGAGCCCGTTAAGAGCTTAACACCTTATAGGTTTAGAGCCCCCCTTTAACAATCATGTAGTGGTGTTTGAAGCCCCACTTGTGTCCATATCATCATTATTGGTACCTCTTCTTTCTCCATTACGTATATCTTAGTGTTTTAAGGATCAGTTTATTGGGTCACTTAACTGAAATAAACTGCCTATGACACCATACAAAGTGGACAAATTGCACTTAATGCTATCCAACGGCGTCATGCAAGAGTTTCTACTGGAGATTCTGTATCTGTTAGCAGGTTTGTAGTTATAGTGTTATACTTACTCTAGTGTGTTAAGATTTAACCAAGTTTTTGTTGGTTCTCTTACAAATGTCTGCCAACCGTTTTAGGTTTATTCCTCCAGAAGATTTCAACATTGCATTACTTGGCCTTGAGTTGGAGTTTGTGAAAAAAGGAAATAAGGAAGAGCAGGTATGCCTTGCTCTTGCATATTAACTTGTTTGTACTGGTTTTGAACCCGTATATCAACTTTGGCTTTGAGATTGCACGCTATCCTCAGTTTTGATTTTTTTGTGTTTTGCAGGTTGATGCGGTCCTTTTAGCCAAACAGCTTCGGAAAAGATTTGTAAATCAGGTATGACTCTTTATACTTTGTCCATCTTTATGAATGTAAGTATTGCAACACACCAACATTACAATAGAGGCATTCACTTTTTGTTGGAGAATTACATGAAAGCTTACTTCCAATGCAGGTTTTGACATCAGGGCAAAGGGTAACTTTTGAGTATCATGGCAATGGTTATATCTTCACAGTCACTCAGGTTGCTATAGAAGGGCAGGAAAAATCAGACATTGAAAGAGGCATGCTTTCTGAAGATTCATACATTGTGTTTGAAGCCTCCAATTCTAGTGGAATAAAGGTATTCTTTTGGGCTGTTGACTTCTTTGCTATTCTTTGCATTCATGTTTTTTTCTTTTTTTTATTTTTTTTTTTATTTTTCAGTTTGTCAGTTCTAAGTATTTTTTTATTTGCAGATCATCAATCAACGTGAGGCTGCTAGCAGCAACATTTTTAAGCACAAGGAGTTCAACCTTCAATCACTTGGTATTGGTGGCCTGAGCAATGAATTTGCAGATATTTTTAGAAGAGCTTTTGCCTCTAGGGTCTTCCCTCCTCACGTGGCAAGCAAGTAATGTCATATATTTATGCCATGATATATAGCATTTTGCATTTAAGTATTTATTAACTTGTTCATCCTATGATGGGAATGGGAATATTTATTAATCAGGCTGGGAGTAAAGCATGTCAAGGGAATGCTGTTATATGGTCCACCTGGTACCGGCAAGACTCTAATGGCTCGCCAGATTGGAAAAATGCTAAATGGGAAGGACCCAAAGGTATGCAAATCTTCATTTTTATGCTAAGCTAGATTTTCAATGCAGATTGCTATCTACAATGTCAGTTTAGGCAGAAATTTAAAGTAATTAATTTGGCTCTTAGTTCCATCTGTTGTCAACAATGCATAGTATGATCTTACATAAAATTATGGCTGCTACTATTGATGCCTTTTTCTTGGTTAATTCTATCATCTAGATTGTAAATGGACCAGAAGTACTGAGTAAATTCGTTGGTGAAACCGAAAAGAATGTAAGGGACTTGTTTGCTGACGCTGAACAAGATCAAAGGACAAAAGGTAGGAAGTAGACTGGTTAGAATCTGGATTTCGGAACAAATTTGTTGCAGTTCTTATACCCGTTTGTTCTTTTTTTTTTTCTAGGGGATCAAAGTGACTTGCATGTCATCATTTTTGATGAAATTGATGCTATTTGTAAGGTAAGTCCATTTCCAAATATTCAGTAAATCTTCCTTTTTTTAAGGTTATATCTTGTTGTAACCTGTGTTTCCTTGCATCTGAAGTCTAGAGGTTCAACCAGGGATGGCACAGGAGTGCACGATAGCATCGTCAATCAGCTCCTTACAAAGGTTGGATCAACCATTTAAGTTCTAATTCTACAATTAACCAACAAAAGTTAAAAAAATTGCTACTCCAGCATATAAGCAACTGAGTTTGGAAAATCTCTTATTTAGATAGATGGTGTGGAAGCGTTAAATAATGTGTTGCTTATTGGAATGACAAACAGAAAGGATTTGCTTGACGAAGCTCTATTGAGGTGAGTTCATTATCTCTCGTAAGGTATTAATTGTCAATTATTTGCACTAAACTTTTATTAAACAACTCCTCTAAAACTTGCTTAGGCCTGGTCGTTTGGAAGTCCAAGTGGAAATCAGCCTTCCAGATGAAAATGGTCGTTTTCAAATTCTTCAAATTCATACCAATAAGATGAAAGAGAATTCTTTTCTTGCTCCAGATATCAACTTGCAAGAGCTTGGTATTATTTCCACAGGATTTTTTCAGCCTAATAAGAAAGCATGTTAAGGTTTGATTAAGTTTAATGATTTTTAATATAATGGACGGCAGCTGCTCGAACGAAGAACTACAGCGGAGCAGAACTTGAAGGTGTTGTGAAAAGTGCGGTTTCTTACGCTCTTAATCGCCAGCTCAGCCTTGATGATTTAACTAAAACGATAGATGAGGAGAGCATTAAAGTCACCATGGATGATTTCTTGAATGCTCTTCATGAAGTTGTTCCCTCATTTGGTGCTTCTACTGACGACCTTGAACGTTGCAGGTATAAATTCCCTCAAGTTCTTTCAGGTTTATGAATAAATTATCTTGATTATGTTGATGGTGACCAAATTGTTTATAATTCTTTTTGATTTGGTGCAGACTGAATGGAATAGTTGATTGTGGTCAGCGACATGATCATATCTTCAAAAGAACTATGTTATTAGCAGAACAAGTTAAAGTTAGCAGAGGTAGTCCACTTGTCACGGTTCTTCTAGAAGGTCCAAGTGGCAGGTACATTGTGGTTTTTAACTTTTTTATAGTAATTAAATTTAATATAATCCGTCTCTCATTGTCCTATAAGTTTTCCAATGTTTTTGGCAGTGGTAAGACTGCAATGGCAGCTACTGTTGGTATTGGTAGTGATTTTCCATATGTGAAGATTGTAAGTTCTTTTATAGTTTTGAATTTTAAATAATTTATTCACTGCATATTATTGTGAGAAATCAACAAAGTTTTCCATAATTATAGATTTCTGCTGAATCGATGATTGGACTAAGTGAAGCCAGTAAATGTGCACAAATCGTCAAGGTTTTACGCTTCTTCCAATCTATTTAAATCTTTATGATATATTTCTTGAATCTTTTCACATGGGAACACTTTGTATAGGTGTTTGAGGATGCTTACAAGTCAACCCTGAGCATTATTGTCCTTGATGATATTGAAAGGTAATTAATTCACTTGTTAATGTCATAAATTGTGTGTATTAATATATACTTTTTATTTCAATAATGCAGACTACTGGAATATGTTGCAATTGGACCTCGTTTTTCTAACTTGATATCTCAAACATTAATGGTCCTCCTCAAGCGACTTCCTCCAAAGGTACATTCCCTTTGATATTGATTGGTATATTAATAATATGTGAACGAATACAAGAAACGTAAATATTTTATGTTTTTTTAACCTTCAAGAGGTGACACAATGGCAAAGCCTGATTCCCTCTAGCAGAGGTCTCAAGTCCGAATATAGCTTCAACTGGTTTCTGCCTTAAACCCTTGAAGGCCACTTGCCCCTCATAAGCTACATTTTGTAGGGTCCTGTGAGTTTTCTCTAACGGTTCTCACGGTTAGCAAAAACATAATTTACGTTTCAGGGTAAAAATATGTTGGTGATTGGGACAACAAGTGAGGTATCCTTCTTAGAGTCAGTTGGAGTTTGTGACGCTTTCTCAGTCACTTACCATGTTCCTACATTGAAGACTGAGGATGCTAAGAAGGCTAGTTTCAAAGTCAAATTCTCTGTTAATGTTAAATGTTTTTGTCTGTTTGATTTATCTTCAATCTTTGTGTTTTCAGGTATTGCAACAACTTAAGGTGTTCTCCGATGATGACGTTGATGCTGCAGCTGAGGCTTTGAATGATGTAAGACTCGATTTCTTTATACTATTTATGCTTCAGTTACCACAGAATGATTTTATTATGGCAAACCTAATTGATGCATTTGTGGTGGTGGTGTAGATGCCAATCAAGAGGCTTTATATGGTGGTAGAGATGGCGGCACAAGGAGAGACTGGTGGAAGTGCAGAAGCAATTTACTCAGGCAAGGAAACCATTCAAATGTCACATTTCTACGACTGCCTCCAAGATATTGTTCGGTACTAGTATTTTCTTGTACGCACATGTTTTGATTTCTACAAAAAAAAAAGAGCCAGAGTTTTGAATGATGGTTTGTGTGGGTTCCTGCCATTCATTTTGAGTTATAGTAACATGACCATGGTTCAGTTTGACCGCAGAGTTTAGAAACAAACCATGTTTTTGTATGTTGATTCAAGGAGGTGTTTGATAAATGTGTGTTGATTGAGGTGTTATATCATTGATGTTGTGAGAATTAGATTTGGAAGGGCGTATTAGTTTTGGCAGCTACTCGTCCACTTGTCCTAACCAACCAACTCAGCTATTAACCTCTAGCTCAACTTAATTTCAACCCAGCAGCTCTTAAATTTGTATAAATACCTTCCAAAGGGAAGACCCTTGACCCCAAGGATCAAATGCATGACACTGTTAGACAATTGGGACAAACAGCAGATTCAAAACAAAAGAATATAAGCAGTTAACACAGATTATTTTGTTGAGAAAAACAGGAAAGAAAATTACACACATTTGCTACTGATACAGTCGGAAACAGAAAGATAGTTAATTGAACCTGTTGATTCACGAGAATACCAGGAACAATTCTTCTAACTATCGTTGATTCATAAAGAATACTGATAATCAAGGTTTACATTAACACATACTGTGATAGAGAGAAAAATAGATTTTTTCATAAAACTTCAATAATATTTCATTCATCCCTTACAAGCATATAAAAAAACAAAATCAAAGTCGAATGGGTCACAAAACATAAACGGGCAAAAAACTGGGCCAAACGTAAAGTCTAACAAAATGTAAAAATAAAACAAAAATTGAAATAACTCATAAAATAAGCCGTTTTTGGGTCGAAACAACGACCCAAATTGCCTACGGCGTTGTGAAAACGTGCTCCTTGGTCCAACGGTCGTTTTGACTGGTCCTGGGCCCAAATCGGAGACTTTTAGCCCAACTTATGGCTATTTCAGTGAAACCTTTTTTGATAAGCGATCTTGGACCTCCAAAAAATCTAAAATTTGCTCATCCACACTAGGGCCCACATCAGCTACTCATTCTACCAACTATTTATAATAAAGAACACAATTCCTAATCATAATAGAAAACATAATTTATGGCTTAAATCAAACAATGCTTGATTTATGCCTTGGACCCTTGACCTTGACTACTTGATTGCTTTAAATGTTTTCTTGATTGATGAATTTGACTGCTTTAAATGTTTTCTTGATTGATGAATTTGACTGCAAAAATTATGGAATTAACTTAACAATCATCCCTTTAATTCCATTTCTTTTGCATTCCTCTCTTCTTTTTCTTCTTCTGTTTCAATTGTTTAAAACATACGTGTTTGATAGGTTGTCGAAACTGACAATGTAATAAATCCATGTCTTGCTTTGGTGTTTCACTTGTTTCCATTTTCTTTTCTTGAACACTTCCTACAACCGGACTTCTTGGCTTTCCTTTTTGATTTCTGGGCTCCCAAACAGGATTGTTTGGGCTTTCTCAACTTGAATAGGGCAGTCATATGTTTCTGTGTTCACCTCAACAGGTACTAGACTGTTGTTCTTCACAACTGGCCTAATATTCAAGTCTGATTTTGTAAGTTTAGAAGCTGAATTTATCATCATATTTGGTTCTGGTGTGTTTGTTGCTGATTAATGAAGTTCACTGTTTTAATCTCAACTTTTGAGTTGTTTGCTTCAAATAGTAAACATACTTGAAGTTTGATAGTATACAATCAGTTTTTACTTCTTCGAATCTTCATTAGTAGGTTGTCAGTTTGATCATATAACTTCAGGAAGCCATCTCCCAAAGTTACCTTGCACCCTTGCTCATCCAATTGCCCTAAACTCAGAATATTATTGTGCAATTCAGGTATATAGAACACATCAAAAAATACTCTTTTCTCACCGTTGTTGCATTTCACAGTTACACATCCTTTACCTTTGATACCTTCTGTCTCGTCTCTCAGTCTGATCTTCTTGATTAGTTTCTCTACTTCTTTGATCTGCCTGTTCAGCCGCATGATCATCCTAATCTTGTTAACAACAATTGACCTGCCGAGTCTTTGATTGGTTCAGCTGGCTTGAGCCTTTCTTCGTATGCCTTGAGATGCCCAAACAACTCTTCAAAAGGCATCTTGTTTAAGTCTGAATATTGTTCAATCGTAGCAACGATTGGTAGGGACCTAGTTGGTGCAGAGTTCAACAACTTCTTTACCTTAGCTTTCTCATCCAATGTATAGCAGCCATTAAACAAAACTGAGTCTTTAAACAGAAATGAATAACAAGGCTGAGCAGAAAACAACCGAGAATGCTGCTGTTTGACTTGGAAAAATTGCTACAATAGTGGACTCTTTGATAGACAATAGATTGTCCTCTTGGACAGGTTTTAATTGGCGGCTCTGATACCAATTGTTAGACAATTGGGACAAAGAGCAGATTCAAAACAGAAGAATAAGCAGTCAACACATATTATTTTATTGAAAAAAACAGGAAAGAAACTTACACACATTTGCTACTCATTCTACCAACCATTTATAATAAAGAACACAACTCCTAATCATAATAGAAAACATAATTTATGGCTTAAATCAAGCAATGCTTGATTTATGCCTTGGACCCTTGACCTTGACTATTTGACTGCTTTAAATGTTTTCTTGACTGATGAATGTGACTGCATAAATCACGGAATTAACTTAACAGACACCAACTCAAAATAAGCCCGACATTCTCCCATGTAGCATTTTCAGGTAAGATATCTTTCTATTTGACTAACCATTCACATACAATTATTCTTTCTAATAAAAAGTTTTATCAATAACACTTTCTGGTTGCTTCACTCGTGATGGTGATGGTACAAACAATTGAACTGAAAAGTACGCGTAAGGACCGTAGTACTTCTTTAATAAGGACACATGTACCGTAGAATGAATTTGTACCTCAAGAGGTAATTGTATTGTATAAGTCATACTACATACATTACCAACCACTGGATAATGATGACAATATTAGATAGTTAGCTTTTGATTGTCCTAAAACCAGAGACCTAGCTTAACCTGCCTATAAGGTTGCAATTTCAAATACACCCAATTATCCGCTACAAACTATGTTCTAAATGATATAAATTTGCTAGTTGAGATGAACCCGCACCACATTTTATAACCTTCGAACTGAAAGCCCCAACCAGAGATGGCTTTATTCGGTTATGAGCATTAAGCAAATTAACCTTAGTGATGGTAATGACTTCCTCCCTAGCTTAACTTCAACCAACGGCTTCAATATTACAATCGCGTGGCAAATGAGGAACTTGAATAGGAGGAGTTGCCCATAAATGACCTAAGTGCTTTTGATGGGAGATTGATATGTATTGTTTAGGATGACAATGGGGTGTGTTTGGGACGAGTTCAGGCAATCCCAACCCCATATCCTATTAGAAAAAGGGTCTCATATCCGGCTTAAAACCCGTTAGGTATGTAGCGGGTATTTACCTATTGGGTTGGGCATGCCTGCGAGTAACCTCAACGGGTAATCAGGTATACCCATTAATTTCATGAATCATACCGGTTGGGTATGTTTTTGACATTTCGATTAAATCTATTTGTCGCTATCTCTTTTGGGCCAAATCTATGTGTTGGTGTCTCGCTAATTCTCTTCTGATAATGGCTGCTAGGGTTCGAAGAAGTATAAAAAATCTGATTGTCAAGTTACTCAAGTATGCTATTAAATAAATGAATGAATGAGAGGAAAATTGAAACTAAAGAACTTAAAAAGATAATATAATATAATATAATTAGATAACAAAAAATAAATGTAATATAATTAAGATAATGAAATAACAAAAATTAGTTCGAGTATATAATTTGGTAAATGGGTATGTTTAATCGGGTAAACGGAGCAGGTAAACATGTATATCATGTAATTTCAAACTCGTCCCATACCCATAGAAATAATAAGCAATCTCATACCAACTTACTCAACCCCATATCTGTCTCAAATATCTTAGGTTTTGGGTATTCTTGTTAGATTCGGGTTTGATTGTCATCGTACCAACGTGTATCAAAACTCAACAAAACGTAATCAATGAGCCCTACTCAATTGGTATATTAAAATGCATAGGCCTCAAATAACTTTCTAAACATTTGTTGATGACTTGTATGCATCGGCTTGAGGGTGATAAGAAGTAGTCAACATTTGGTCAGGACTTCCAAAAAGATTTGATAAAATTGAGCCAGTGTTGCATTGAAATAGATTTAGGTGACTCATAGCTATTTAATGCTTTAAAAGCATTAACAGCTTCCTCATTCCATGAAAAAGCTTTTTTTTGTAACATTCACGTGAGACGCTTAGCAATACCCTCATAATTCTTGACGAACCTTCCCCTAAGTTGTTTGCGATTAGTAGGTTTAGGCCATTCTTGTAGTGCTTTAACCTTTGTTGGATCACTTCTTCTTTAGCACCAAACTATCAGCTTTTAACAATGCTAAACTTTGTTGGATCACTTCTTCCATTGACTGAACTAACTAATGAATAGCTTTTTGTAAAACCACAAAAGTTGTCCCTTTTGCTGAACTATTTTTTTATAGCTACCTTTGCTCATACTTTGACATAGTTTTTGCATTTCTTCTTCTTAATACACCTTCTATCCCTTATACTTGAATTTAATGGTTTTTTCCTAGTAGTTCAGGTGAATACTACCTAATTGGTGAACCATTGCGCTCCAAGAACTATATCACATCCTCCAAAGGCATGATATAATCATCAACATTAAACACCAGACTGTACAAAATTTAATTGAAACCCTCGTTTTAATTAGCATGAGATGAATTCAAGTTACTTGTTTCATTACCACACTAATTAGAGTTTCTAATCTTTTAACCGAACCGAACTATAGGATTCTTGGATAATTTATGAATAAACATTCTAACAACTCAAAGCATACTTTGGTGGTAATTTCCAATTTATCTGAAAGTGAAAACATAACTTTGAGAATAATCCAAGTGCCTTCTCAATTACTTTTTCATTTCCTTTTGCTTCCGGATTATAGATATTCAACAAAGATATAATCAACTTGTTCATTCTGTTTATAATGGCGACCGGAGAATCAGTGAAGGAGATGTCTAGCAAATTCACAAAACTTGACAAGTTCGAGGGTCAGGACTTTCGAAGATGGAAAAAGAAAATGCATTTTCTCTTGATGGAAATAATTCCTCTGTTAACATGGTAAAAAATGATCATAAATTCAAAAATATTGACAAGGTTCAAAAGGGTAAACGTAATTTTAAAGGAGGCAGTCAAGGCTCGAATAAGAAACAAAAGTTGGTATGTTGGAATTGTGGGAAGCTCGGGCGCATAAAACGTGACTATCGGGTCAAGGAAAAACTTGGTACCAAAACAACGGATGGCGCGGGACCGAGTGGGTTGAAAGACCCCTCCGGGTCAAAAAGGTACGATTAATAGTCCTAGCCTAAATCATAATTATGTTTTAAATACTGATTTTTTGGTGGCATATGGTTCTTATTTGGATGATGTCAATGACTCAAATAATATCAAGAGTTTGAACCATTGTACTAAAGTTAATAATAGTAGCATGGCTACTGGTTCTATGGTTCAAAACAATTATTCATTACATATGATAAATTAGACCCCAATTATTTACTAAATGGTAAATTGGAAATTGGGCCACTTTGTGAAAATGGAAACAGTGAAGCATCCGAGCACTATGCCGACTCAATGTTTAATTCTTTTATGAATTATGTAACTTTTGTATCTAAATCTTGTTATACACAGGATGATTTGCTAGCTTGGTGGGTGGATTCAGGGGTTACATGTCATGTTTGTAAAGATCCGAGATGGTTTACAAGTTTAAAGTACATTGAAGACGGATCCATATTGCGAATGGGGAATGTAGCCACCGAACCCATCAAAGGAGTAGGAACTGTTACTATGTCTACCTCAAATAAAAAACTTGTATTAGACAATGTATAGTATGTACCAGGAATTTGAAAGAATTTGTTATCCGACTTTGTATTAAATAATTATGGATTTAAACAAGTAATCGAATCCGACAAGTTTGTATTATGTAAACATGGAAACTTTGTTGGTTTTGGTTATCTCTCTAA
This sequence comes from Flaveria bidentis, assembly GCA_018326385.1. Taxonomy (NCBI): domain Eukaryota; kingdom Viridiplantae; phylum Streptophyta; class Magnoliopsida; order Asterales; family Asteraceae; genus Flaveria; species Flaveria bidentis. Next base: position 17,175 of record BJCM01009152.1, read on the forward strand.
TTGAATGTTTAAATTAAATATCCATGTGCCTTTCGTTCATGAATCTATGTGTATGACATTTTCATCAAATAATTCGGTTGATAGAATGTCTAGTTTGTGGCATGCTAGACTAGGTCACGTCAATTATTACAAAATGAAAGATAAAATGAGTCTTATACCGGGTTTTGATATGTGTAAAACTAAATGCCACACGTGTAAATTAACTAAGATTACACAAAAACCTTTTCAAAGCGTTAAAAGAAATTCAAAGTTGCTTGATTTCATACACTCGGATTTATGTGATTTTCATAGAACTCCTTTAGGAAATACAAATTATGTTTTACTTTTATAGACGATGCTTCTAGATATTGTTATATTTATTTATTGCATTATAAAGATGAAGCTCTAAAATTTAGATTTATAAACAAGAGGTAGAGCTTCAACAAAATGGTTTAATCAAGAACCTTCGCACTGACAAAGGTGGGGAATATTATGACCCAGTTTATTTTCAGACAACGGGCATAATACATCAAACAACCGCACCTTACACACCACAACAAAATGGTGTTGCAGAGCGCAAGAATAGGACATTAAAAGAACTGGTGAATTCCATGCTTTCATATTCTGGTCTAGGTGAAGGTTTTTGGGGAGAGGCTATGTTAACAACCTATCATTTGTTGAACAAGAGTCCCAATAAGCAGACCAAGGTAACTCAATATGTACTTTAGAAAAAGAAAGCACCAAAACTCAGTTACCACATGGTTTGGGGTTGTAGAGTTGTGGTAAGGATTATAGAACCTAAAAGAAGAACTTTAGGAGAAAGTGGCATTGATTGCATATTTATTGGATATGCTGAGCATTCTCCTGTGTATAGGTTCTATGTAGTAGAACCAAATGACTATGTCTCAATTCATACTGTAATAAAGTCACATGATGTTGATTTTGGAAATAAGGACATATTTACCTATGTACCAAGGTTGAAAGATGTGCCTTACAACTTGAAGACTTCAGCTAAAGCTAATCCTTCAGCTAGTGCTTCTACCAGTACCTCAAATGTAACTCCTAGTAACGAACCTAGGAAAAGTACCAGGGATAGAAAGGCCAAGTCATTTAGAGATGATTTTCAACTATACTTGGTTGAAGGCACACGGGAAAAAGTTGAATCCTAAATTCATTACTGTTACAACATTGAAGAAGATCCAAGGAATTATAAGGAAGCTATGGAATCTAGAGATGTGACTTTCTGGAAAGAAGCCATACAGGACGAGATGGATTCCATCATGCAAAATAATACTTGGAAATAGATATACTTGCCCCTGGATGTAAACCATATGTTGCAAATGGATCATCAAAAGGAAGACAAAGATGGATGGTAGTATTGAAAAGTTTAAAGCTAGGCTAGTCATCCAAGGCTTTAGACAGAAAGAAGGAATTGAATTTTTTGATACCTATGCACCTATTGATAGAATATCCACCATAAGGTTGTTAGTTGCACTTGCTTATGTTTACAATCTGTTAATTAATAAATGGATGTGAAAACAGCTTTCTTGAATGGTGAACTGGATGAAGATGTCTATATGACACTTCCAGAAGGTTTTGTACTACCAGGAAATGAGCATAATGTGTGTTAACTCATCAAATCATTGTATGGTCTTAAACAAGCACCTAAACAGTGGCATAAAAATTTGATGAGGTGATCTTGTCTAATGGGTTCTCTCTAAACCAAGCTGACAAGTGTGTTTACACCAGATTTGATTCCTCAGGAAAATGAGTCATCATTTGCTTGTATGTTGATGACATGATTATATTCGGCACTAACCAAGCAAAAAGAAACAAAGAACTTGTTGTCATCTAATTTTGACATGAAGGATCTGTGGGAGGATGATGTTATCCTAGGAATAAGGATAAAGAGAGGCAAACATGGAATTTCGTTGTCATAATCTCATTATATTGATAAAGTGTTAATGAAATTCAATCGTATGGATTGTTACCCGGTTAGTACTCCAATGGATTCAAGTGTCAAGTTGATGCCTAATAAAGGCAATTCCATTTCACAACTGCAATATGCAAAAGTGATTTGATGTCTGATGTATGCTATGATTAGCACCAGACCAGATATAGCATATGATGTAGGAAAAATGAGTAGGTTTATTAGTAGTCCTAGTACACATCATTGGCAGGCTGTGAATAGAGTGTTACAATACCTTAAGGGAACAATGAACCATGAATTATGTTATTCGGGTTTTCCTTCTGTTATAGAAGGCTATTATGATGCTAGTTAGATAATAAATATGGAAGATCATTCATCTACTAGTGGATGGGTGTTCTTTCTTGGTGGAGGAGCGATTACATGGGCATCCAAGAAACAAACTTGTATCACAAATTCGACTATGAAATCTGAGTTTGTAGCTTTAGTAGTAGCTGGTAAAGAAGCTGAATGGCTAAGAAATCTGATTTATGAGATTCCATTATGGCCAAAACCGATATCACCCATATCTATTCGATGTGATAGTGAAGCTACATTAGCTAAGGCCTATAGCCATGTATATAATGGAAAATCATGACACCTAGGTGTTAGGCATAGTATGGTTAGAGAACTAATCATGAATGGTGTGATATCTATACAAATTGTAAAATCAAAATTTAACATGGCTGGTCATTTAACCAAAGGGTTGGCTAGAGATCTCATTAAGAATCAACTGTGAGGATGGGTTTAAAGTCCACTTAACTGTCTTTATGTCAAGACACCCAATTCCCATTTAGTACAACATTAGATGCTGAATTCAATGTGGAAAGCTTGTCATAAAGATATTGGAACACATTATTAAATCATCCCAAGGTATGTGTTCGGACTGTAAGATACGTTAGGTTGAAGTTTAACTTCTTAATAGTTCTTTGAAAATTTGCATTTGCAGGTGCAAGAATCTAAAGGACTACCTATATGAGTATGAAGTTTAGCTGCTTCAAGAAGTTTTGGACTTGGGTTTTGATATACTCATTGAAGGATTAGGACACAAGTTAGTAAAATATCGTGTCAAGTGAGAACAATGAAATTGTAAACTTGTGTGTATATTACCTTTAGGTATTCAATAGAATAACAATTGTTCAATTCATAGGACTTCGTTGATATTCAAGTATTTGAATCATGTGATGAACTAAGATGAAAATTCAATCCATAGGAAATTTTCATCTATGCATAAGTTTGAATTGAATGGAAGATGAGTTAAGTTGATCATTGATATTACTAAAATAGGGGAGGAATGTTGGTAATTTCATTAATTATCAATATAGATTTTATAATATCGAATTAATTTCGATCGAGTAAACGTTATTAGTTATTAATGAGTTTGGGGTTGGAGATTGACTAATTTAAGCTAATTTCATTATATGTTTATTTTATGTATATATTTCTTATATATACATGCGTAACTTTCTTTGTTATATTTTCATAATTAAATATGTGATGCTATAACAAATGGGATTGTAAGTAACATGAAATTGCTTTTCATGTTTTGTACCGTGACTCCAAGAAACGACAAACTCATGTGTATGGGTTTTTTATATTATAAATTCCATATCTTGCTTTTATATTTTGACTAAATGGTCCTTCATACCTGTCAAGATTTATGAGAAATAGTAAAAGTAGCTTTTGCATGAGATGACAAGACAAAGTTGTCATAGCTTATGGAATATGTGTATATAAACCTATGTTTTGTAGGTTTTATTTTTACATAAGAAAATATAGTCCATGGAGAGAGAAAACTAAATGGTAGTTTCTATGTGTGTAGTTACATACAATCCTTGAATATTTATTTGATCCCTTTAGTTTTTACAAAAGGCATAAAAACACAAACGACATCTTCATTTTTCATCTTTTCAAATTCATTTCTCTATTCCTTTCTCAATTTTATCCGATTTCAACACTTCGTGTGTGCCTCGAATTGATTATATCTGAAAGTGAAAACACAACTCTGAGAATAATCCAAGTGCCTTCTCTATTACCTTTTCATTTCCTTTTGCTTTCGGATTATAGATATTCAACGGTGAATGGTCGCTAAAAGAACTCTTGTTGTATCTTATACCTTTAATATCTAGCCTCGTGGATCACCTCCATCAAACTTAGGAAATTCGATATAAGGCATGGGCATATGTTGCTGCTTCATTATATATATTTACACACCCCCACCCATTAGGTTAAGACTTTACTTCATTATATATATTTACATACCATTACTCTGTTTTCTAAGCAAAAGCTTTGACTTCCCAATTAGGTCATGATTGATGCACCTACAACTCACATTCATGCTCATATAATTAGTTCTCAAATATTCAATTTGTTGTTTGTTCCGAAGCAATGACACATCATATCATAATTATAACAAAGCTTGGTAAATCTCATTAATTTTCAAACCATTGACAAGGTCGGGGAAGGATAAGATGCAGGAAAACCTTATCTCTACCATAATGGATAGAAATGTTGCTTCTAGAGAAACTCCTGGTTTTAAAGTAATCAATTAAGAAGATAAATTTTATATAATGTACAATCTCCATATAGTAGATCATTAATGGAAAAATCAGTAAGGGATGGCAATTAAACTCGAAACCCCACACCTAATGAGAATACCTGAAACTCAAGACATTTGGGACGGATATGGGGTCGAGTATGTGATTGGGTATGGGATTACTATTTATTCTTTTCTATGAGTATGGGATTCTATGAAATACCCGTTTACTCGACTCAATTTCCAGACTAAAAATACACGTTTACCCGGTTATGCACCCTAAGTTATTTTTTTATTTTAAGTGTATTATAGTTCTTTCACTTATTTTAGTTATGTCATAGTATCCCAAACGTTGTGTTTCTTTTTTTAGTCCATATTCTTGTTGTGTATATGATAATTATTTTTCAGTTAATATGAATACAAAAGGAGAATAATTTATAGATTAAATAGTTCTAATACACAAACACATGTGCAAAGTGATCAACAAACAAATATGGATTGATCTCAAAAACAAGATTAAGATACTCATGAAGACGCTAGCGATAGTATAGGGAGAAAATAAATTAATTAACTTCAATGGATTTTAATGACAAATACGATTAATTGTTTTTAAACTAATATGTATACTTGATTACCTGCATGTATGACTGATACTCGATAGGTAAAAATTCAATACAACCTCATAGGTTTTGGGCCGAGTATGGGACATATTTCTAATCAGGTACGAGTTTAGGATTACACAAACTTGTCCCAAACCCTTCCCATTGCCATCCTTACATATACCATAATATAGACAACAAGTGGACAATGACCATAAGCAAATATTTAACAAACAATGAACAATATACATTAGGTGACAAGAAGCAAATAGCAAAAAACAAAAAATAAGATATGCAAAATCATATGCCATCTATACACAAATACACATTAAGAAGTACATATATTGTATTTCTCAATCATCTATATACCATATATAATGAACAAGAACTTACACAATGACAACAAGTGGTCATGTGATATCAAGCAAAGTTATAGTATGCAAAGTAGAGATATACAAAAAAACCACTTCGAGAAAAAAACCAGTAAAAAACTGGACCATTTTGAAAAAAAAAAACCAGTTTAGCTCAAACCGATTCCTAATCCTATTCGAACCATCGGTTTGTATACCAGTTTGGTAGCCCCAAACTCAAAATCGGTTTGTAAACCGGTTTAAAAATTAAAACCGGTTAAAAAACAAGTTTATTTATAAAACCAATTTCAAAACCAATACAAATCGGTTAAAAAAAAGTTCGAGTGTCCAGTGAGCCAAACCAGTTTGACCCCATGACAAAAATCGGTTCGGTTTTGAACCCAAACTAGTTTGGGAAAAAACCCGATTTGTACACCTCTAATACAAAGGCTATTAAAAATTGTAGAACCACACTAATCCCCTAAGACCTACCTACAACATGTAAAAAAATCTCTCGACCCTTTTCTAAATGTCTTTAACCTTAATCTTACATCTTTACATACTTCTATTCTAGACGATGTCCTTAGAGATGTGCAACTCTAACAAATCAGGTCTAATCTCCTCTCCCAAGTCTATTTGTGGCTGCCTCTACCCTTATTTAGTCTATCAACGCATGGAGCATTAATGCACATGCAGCTCAAATTCGTGTTTGTGTGATTAATTTTCAACTAGTCATTATTGCTTGCTGCAACGCGAAAGCACGCACTTAGTTTTTTAATAATTAAGTAACCCAGATATTTAGGATCTAAGATAGTTATGAAAATTATTTTAAAGTTGTTTAAAATCTCTAGCCATGTCACTAAAGTCGAATTAATTAGGTCGGAGCGGGGATCACGTTTTAAAGGGTAGGATAACAAATGAGAGGTATATCCATTAACTTGTTAATGTTGGTTTGTTTTATTGGTCAAATTAAAAAGAACAAGGTTTTATTTGGTTCATATATAGCCCTAAGCTATATTCCCAAGCCCTGAACTCTTTTGTTACCATAGACATTAGGAGAATCTTTAATCTAATTTTATCATTTTCAAGCGTTTCACTAAATCAATTTTAGGTATTCAAATAGGTTTCCTTGGGACTTTTTAAAAGTGAATGAACAAGTTTGAGGTAGAATTAAAAAATTTATGGAAAGTTAGAGTTAATCATAGAGGTATAATAATGCTTCGGAAGAAGAAGATTTACTCTTCAGAAGAAAGAAGTTTTAAGCTTTGGAAGTTTTCTTAACTTCCGAAGAAATGTTTACCTTCGAAAGATATGTTTTCTAAACATGAAATGGGTGAAGTGTAAATAGTTTGTTAAAGCTGTTAGGTCTGATTCTTAGTATAAAAGGATCATGTATTGTTTAGAATAAAGGAATTACTTAACAATTCATAGACTTCATAGTGTTCATACAATTCTCAATATGTCTCAATAAAACGAATCATTCCATTAGTGGATTTGATCTTTAATTTTGCTATTTCTTTAATCGGTTTTACAACAATTGGTATCATAGCCAAGTTCGACTCAATTAAAGGAAGAAGGTGATCACAACTATGATTAGAAGGGAAATTGAAGAATCAGATATGGTTTCCACGAAGTTCGATCTTGAAAAGTTCGATGGCAAGAATGATTTCGGGTTGTGGCGAGTCAAGATGCGAGCGTTTCTTGTACATCAAGGGTTTGGTTGGAGCACTCGCAGGGCAGGCAAATTTGCCAGCAGATTTGATAGAGAAAGAGAAGCGTGAGATTATGTAAAAGGCGCACAATGTGATTATTTTGTCCTCAGGAGATTGAGCTCTTCGAGAAGTGTCGAAGGAAGACTCGGCTGCCGGTATTTGGGCGAAACTTGAAGGTTTTTACCTGAAGAAGTCATTGGCAAATCGACTATATTTGAAGAAATATCTGTATACGTTTCAAATGACGGCAAACAAGACTTCGAAAGATCATACAGATGAGTTTAAAAAACTTATTTTGGATCTTGAAAACATTGACACAAAATTGGAAGATGAAGATCAAGCCATCATCTTCTTGACTTCATTGCCAAAGTCATATGAACACTTTGTTGATATATTGATGTATGATTGAGAGACATTATCAATAGAAGAGGTTGTTATAGCCATGAATTCAAAGGAATTGAAGAAAAGAAGTGATGTAGAAGAAGATTCAAGTGATGGGTTGTATGTGCTATGGGAGACCAGAACAGAAGTTCTAAAAGGAAATAGTCAAGCTCGATCAAGGTCAAAAGTAAACGATGGTGCTATGTATGCAATTCGGAAAAACATCTCAAGAAAGATTACCCGGAGAGGAAAAATAAGGGAACTGAGTCAGACTCAGTAAAAGGGCAAAATAGTCATGTATCGAAAGGATCTTTATATGGCTATGATAGCTCAATATTTTGAATGTGTCTTGTGAAGAAGACATAGGTGAATGGATACTTGAATCAGAATGTTCTTTTCATATGACTCCAGTCAAAGAGTTCTTTAAAGAGTTGAAGATGGAAGATCTTGGTGAAGTAAAGCTTGAGGATGATCGACCATGTAAAATTCTTGGTTAAGGTACTATCACATTTAAGTTGCATAATTGCACTAAGCTTGATATTAGTGATACCAGGTATATTCCTAGTTTGAATAAGAGTTTTCTGTCACTAGGGACTTTTGAGAAATCAAGATATTATGTTGGGTTAAAATATGGTAAAGCTAGAATTGTTAAAGGTTCCTTGATATTGTTAATCACAAGTAGGAGGAGTAACAATACATATAGATTAGAGGGATCTATAGGACATGGAAGTGCATGTGTGGCATTTACTAAGAATGATAGCTCTTTGGTATGGCATAAGAGATTTGGTCATCTTAGTAAACATGGTCTCATTGAATTATGAAAACAAGCCATGATTAGTGAGTTTAAGGTTAATGATGTAGGATTTAGTGAGACATGTGTTTTGGGTAAAAGTAAGAGGGTTCAGTTCAAGACTGGTAATCATATCTCTAATTATATGTTAGACTATGTCCATTTTGATCTATGAGGCCCTGCTAGATCTAGT
>BJCM01009169.1:0-10185 GCA_018326385.1 Flaveria bidentis
CCTCCCCCATGATATACGTGGTTAGCCTCTGTCTTACGTCCAAAAAACTATCAGTTTTAGAAAGGACGTAGCTTACTTCCTTTAGGACGTAAGTTACGTCGTATGCTCATTTTGCACTAATTTCTTCATTTTCTTCATCTCTTTTCATCCATATATCATCCAATCTTCGTGCAACCTTTGAATACATCATTTAAGCTTCCCACACCTATAATTCAAACCTAACACAAAGTGATTACGCTCGATAGGAAAATAACGTTAAAAGATACATTTAAACAATTTAAACACATACAAAACATGATCGCATCACCTGGTCATATGGCAAGGGAATGCAAGGCTGGGAGGTGTTTCAACAGTGGCGGGGAGGGCCATATGAGCAGGTACTGTAAGAAGACAAGGGCTGAAGGGTCAGGAGTGAAGAAGGCTGGAGGAGAAGGGCAGAGGGCGAGTGCCAGAGCGTTCACGATGACACAGGAGGAGGCTAGGACGGAACCTGATGTTGTGTCAGGTACGTTTCTAGTAAATCAAACTTTAGCCTCTGTGTTATTTGATTCTGGTACTAGTAAAAGTTTTATTTCTGCTTCTTTTTGTGCTAAATTTCCTATTAATAGTAAGAATATAGATACACACTTCGATGTAGAAACATCCATAGGTAATTCTACCAGGATTTCAAAGATGGTAGAAGGTTGTGATGTAGAACTAGAAGTTCACAAGTTTCCTCTTAGACCATTTGTGATGTCCTTAGGCGGGTTCGATGTAGTCCTAGGTATGGATTGGTTGGTGGAATACGAGGCGAACATTGTGTGTCGCAAACAAATGATACGGTTGACAGCGCCTGACGGGAGTATGGTGACGGTTTATGGTGATTGAGTCACGACGATTCCGAAGGTGATTTAGATGGCGGTGGCTAGAAAGTGCATGAGGCATGGATGAGTGCCTATTTGGCCTACGTAAAGGATGTGGATACGCCAACACCACAATTGACCGACGTACCTGTGGTGTGTGACTTTCCAAACATGTTTCCCGAAGACTTACTAGGAATGCCACCTGAACGTGAGATCGAGTTTCAGATCGACCTGATACCGGGTGCCCAACCTGTAGCTAAGGCACCGTATCGGTTGGCTCTAACTGAGATGAAAGAATTGATGGAACAACTTCAAGAGTTGCTCGATAAGGGGTTCATTAGACTGAGTATCTCTCCTTGGGGCGCTTTAGTCTTATTTGTAAAGAAGAAGGACGGTAGCATGAGAATGTGTATAGACTATCGTGAGCTGAACAAGTTGACAGTGAAGAATCGGTATCCTTTACCAAGAATTGATGAGCTATTTGATCAGATTCAGGGTGCCAGTTGGTTTTCAAGGATAGACCTTCGATCTGGCTACCATCAGTTGAAAGTGAAGGAGCAGGATATTCCTAAAACAGCTTTTCGTACGCTTTATGGTCCCCACGAGTTTCTCGTTTTGTCATTTGGTTTGAACAACGTGCCAGATGCTTTTATGGATATGATGAATCGAGTGTGTCAGCCGATGCTGGATAAATCAGTGATTGTGTTTATTGATGATATCCTGATTTATTCGAAGAGCGAGATAGAGCATGCCGGTCATAATCGGGAGGTTTTGGAGAGGTTGAGAAAGGAGAAGTTGTACGCCAAGTTCTCCAAGTGCGTGTTTTGGTTGCGCGAAGTTCAATTCTTGGGTCATGTAGTGAATCCTGAGGGGATTATGGTAGACCCGACAAAGGTGGAGGCGGTGATGCAATGGAAGTCACCAAAGACGCCATCCGAGATTCATAGTTTCTTGGGATTGGCGGGCTATTATAGGAGGTTCATTCAGAACTTCTCTAAGATAGCTTCTCCGTTGACCAAGTTGTAAAGTTTGTATGGGGTCAAGCTCAAGAGAATGCGTTCGAGGATTTAAAGGCGAGGTTGACTCAAGCTCCTGTTTTGTTGTTGCCCGATGGAAGTGAAGATTTGGTGGTTTGTTCAGATGCTTCCTACTCGGGGTTGGGATCTGTGTTGATGCAAAGAAGAAAGGTTATAGCCTATGCATCCCGACAGTTGAAAGTTCATGAGGTTAATTATCCTACTCATGATTTGGAGCTAGCAGCCATGGTCTATGCGTTAAAGATATGGAGGCACTACCTATACGGGATGAAGTGCACCATATTCACTGACCACAAGAGCTTGAAGTACTTCTTCGAGGAGAAAGATTTGAACATGAGGCCGAGGAGATGGTTGGAGCTCCTAAAGGATTACAATTGCGAGATCCATTACCATCCGGGCAAAGCCAACATGGTGGTGGACGCCCTTAGCCGAAAGGAAAGACCCGAGCCGATTTGGGTGAAAGCGTACCAGTTGATTATTGCATCGGATGTAATGAAGCAAGTCAAGGAGTTTCAAGACAAGAAATTGAAAGAAAATCATCTTAACTCCAAAAGAATGAGAGGTCTAGTTGCGGATCTGGGTGAAAACACACTCGGTGTTAGGACCCGATTCGGCGGATGTGGATTCCTCGTTTTGGGGATCTACGTGTGAAGATTATGGATGAAGCTCATAAGACTCGATACTCTATTCATCCCGGTGCTACGAAGATGTACCAAGACATGAAGAAAGATTATTGGTGGTCGGGTATGAAGCGTGATGTTGCGGAGTATGTGAGTAAGTGCCTTACTTGTTTACAAGTGAAGGCCGAACATCAGTTACCGTATGGAAAGATCCAACCGTTGGATATACTAGAGTGGAAGTGGGAACATATCACCTTGGACTTTATTACGAAGCTACCGTGTATCGCCCGAGGGTATGATGCTATATGGGTGATAGTTGATCGTTTGACGAAGAGTGCTCACTTCCTACAGATTCGCAAGACGTATTCATTCGAGAAGTTGGTGGATCTTTTAATCAAGGAGATTGTAACTCGTCATGGTGTGCCAGTATCTATTGTGTCTGATTGTGACACCCGGTTTACATCTAAATTTTGGAAAAATTCCACGACGCGATGGGGACGAGGTTACATATTAGTACGGCTTATCATCCTTAAACGGATGGTCAGTCGAAGATGACGATTCAGACGCTGGAAGATATGCTTCGGGCATGCGTCATAGATTTTGGAGGAAGTTGGGATGACCACTTACCGTTACCCGAGTTCTCATATAACAACAGTTATCATGCTAGCATTGGTATGCCCCCTTATGAGATGCTATACGATAGGAGATGCCGAACACCTGTATGTTGGGGTCATATTGATCAGAAAGAGTTAGGGAGCGTCGAGGTGATCGAGGCTACGACTGAAAAGCTTGAAAAGATCAAAGCTTTCATGAAGGCAGCCAAAGATAGACATAAGTCGTATGCTGATAAACGACGCATACCGATTGAGTTCCAGGTGGGTGACAGGGTTATGTTGAAAGTCTCACCTTGGAAAGGTATCATTTGGTTCAGAAAGCGGGGCAAGTTGAGCCCAAGGTACATAGGGCCTTTTCGAATCATTGCTTGAGTAGGAGAGGTGGCCTATAGAATGAAGTTACCAGATGAGTTAAGTAGAATTCACCCGACATTCCATGTATCTCATCTGAGAAAGTGTTTAACAGATGAGGATATGATCGTACCACTGGAGGATATCGAGGTAGATGAATGGCTAAATTATGTGGAGCAACCAGTGGCGATCATCGATCGTAAAGAGAAGAGGCTAAGGAATAAAGTGGTTCCTCTTGTGCGTGTACAGTGGAAGCACAGGAAGGGATCTGAGTCTACGTGGGAGACTGAAGAAGAGATGAGACAGCATTACCCATATTTGTTTGAGGAATAACATGTTTCAGGGACGAAACCTATATAAGGAGGGTGGACTTGTAACGCCCGGTTATTTTGTAGTCAAAGAAAGAAAGAATAAAGTGAAGAATAAGAAAGAAAAGTTATAAATCCCAAGTAGAGGGACTAAAGGTGTCAAAAGGACAAAATCTTCAAAAGTTGGTGATAAAGGTGGCATGGCCGCCCATCCCTCTTTCTACATTCGTATCATTCGGATTTTAGAGAGAGAGGACGAAAGAAGAGCAGAACTCTAGGGGGTTTTGAAGAAGAACCAGAAGAGATCGAATTCAAGGTAAGAATTCTTGGTTCTAAGGTGTTTTTAACTGGCCATAGCTTCGGTTATATGCTCAAACGTGTTATATGTTGTTGGTGTGTGTGTTTGGTGGGTTTTAGGTGTTTGAACTCAATTTGCAAAAGGGTTTGAAAAAGTCTTACCCAAAGAGCTGCAAAGGTAAGTTCTAGAACCCATTTTTTAATTGTTTTAAACTGCTTTGGGGCTGGAAATGCATGTATGTACATTTTTATAAAGTTGGGTTTTATACTCATATGTGTGTATGCGTGTATTTTGCAGGTGGGGTTTGATTTTAGGCTATGTTTATGTTTGATAATGCTTTGATTGTGTTTCTAAGGCTTAGAATGTAAGATTTAAGCTTAGAACAGGTTATATGATGTTTGGGGACTGATTTATGATGTTTAAAAGGAATTAGCCTGCTCATGCGCCTAAATAGTGGCTCTTGCGCCCAACAGAAATAACTGCCTAAGTGTTCCCATGCGCCCAAAACCTCATGCGCCCGAATAGTACCCATGCGCCTAGAAATAGCCTGAATTTGACTAAGTGTTCAGACGCCTAGATAGCTCATGCGCCCAAGCACTCATGCGCCTGCATAGTGCTCATACGCCTAGAATCTGCCCATAATAGACTAAGTGTTGCTCATGCGCCCCAATAGTGCTGATGCGCCTGAAAGTTTCCCATGCGCTGAGTGTTCCTCATGCGATTGAATGGTCATATGCCTGCGTAGTGCTTATGCGCCTGCATACTGCTCATGCGCTTACAGACTTAGAATATTTGAATCTTTGGAAAAAATGTAAAAGCAGGCTTTGACTTGGGATGTTTCTGGGGGCTATGTAAGTTGACTTTTTGAAGTCAAAGATGATGTGTAGGGCATAGTATGGTGTATGATATGATGTATGAGATATGATTGATGCTTATGCATGATGGTATGTATGATGTATGTTATGTATATATGATGGTGCCCCGTATGGTGATGTTGTATGTTTATGTTTATGTTCCTGTTATGTATGATTATTTTCCTGCGGCTTTACATTGAATCTTAATGAATGAAATGAAAAGTATTATGTAACGTAAAGTGGAAGATAATGAAAAGAGGAACGTAATAAAAGAATGCATGTATTAATGAACGAATAAAAGTAAGAAAGGATTGCAAGCATATGTATGGAGGTTCACATCCAATGAAGGGTGTTAGCTCAACCGTGTATGGGTTAGCTACCCTAGAAGGATGCACACTGGGGCTTGATCCGTGTGATTAAGCAAATGTATGGAGCTTCACACCCAATGAAAGGTGTTAGCTCAACTGTGTGCGAGTTAATTACCCCGAAAGAATGCACACTGGGGTTCAATCCTTGTGATTAACCATATGTATGGGATCCTTGCCGCTTACCCTAGGTACTGGAGTCATCTTCGTGCACAATGTACGGGGTCTATGAAAGACCTCAGGCCTAGTACCCGCTTTATGCATGACGGTGGGGTGAAGCACATGGCATTGGTCTGAATGAAAGTAAAGATTTAATGACGAATGAACGGATGGAACGAACGGATAATGAAGATAATAATGATGTTATCTATGTGTATGTATAATGCATGATCACGTATGATTGTAAAGGACGGTTTTAAACAAAAGTAAAGTGTGTTTTATTTTAAAGCTAGAACTCACTCAGCAACACTGACTTTTATGTGTTTCCAGTTGGTAGGTAAAGGTTGCTGAGGATGGCACAGGGCGGTTACTTTGCTCTTTTTGGATGGCATCCATTTTTATAATGCTTTTGTGATGTAATGCAACTTGTATTTTGTAATTTGTCAACGATGTATTATTTTTGCAAAAACTTTTATAATGAAATGAAATGTCGTTTTAAATGTTTCCGCTGCAAATGTTTATTTAAGTTAAATGTAAATATATGTTCTATGTGCGATGATTGGCCAGTTATAAGCGTCCCGGGAACGGGGCCTTACACCTTCCCTAATCATGTTTGTACATTACATAAGGCTATCTATGGTTTTCGTCAAGCATCTCGTGCTTGATATGACGAACTAAAAACATTTCTCTTATCGACTCATTTCAAACCCACTATCTCTGACCCTTCCATTTTTGTGCATCGCTCCGCCAACTCTCCTATCTACATTCTAGTGTACGTCGATGATATCATAATTACCGGCCCTTATTCTTCCCATGTCAATACTTTCATCACCACTTTAGCCTATTGATTCTCCCTTAAGGATCTTGGCAACCTCTCCTACTTCCTTGGATAGAAGTCCTTCCCCATTCCGATGGTTTATTCCTTTCCCAAACCAAACACATTCAAGACCTCCTAACTAAGGCCAATATGAGTGATAGTAAACTGGCGTCCACCCCTATGACAATTTCGGACTTTCTCTCAACCGATGGTACCCCTCTCCTAAACCCTACTTCTTATCGTTCATTTGTTGGTGCTCTGCAATACTTGTCACTAACATGTCCAAATGTCGCTTTTGTTGTGAATAAGCTCTCACAATTCATGCATCGACCCACCGACACCCATTGGGTTTCTCTCAAACGATTACTACGCTACTTACATGGCACACTTACCACGGTATATTTATTCGATGCGATTCCCCTCTACATCTCATGCTTTTACCGATGTTGATTGGGCGGGTGACAAACAAACTTATCGCAGCACCACCAGTTACATTGTCCATCTCGGTTCCAATCCGAATGCTTGGACCTCTAAATGGTAACCTACATTGGCCCACTCCTCCACAAAGGTCGAATATCGTGTTGTCACGTTAATTACCACCAAAGTCCGATTATATCTCTACTCTCTGAACTTGGATTTAAATCCTTGGTGACACCAGCTATCTACTATGACAATCTTAGTGCTACTCACTATTCCGCCAACCCAGTTTTTCACTCAAGAATGAAACATTTGGCTTTTGATTTCCACTTTGTTCATGAAAAGGTTCAAGCTGGGACTATTCGTGTTACTCACATCAAAGGCGATGAGCAATTAGTAGACGCTCTAACTAAACCATTGCTCGAACAACGCTATCACACACTTTTATCCAAGATCGGACTTCTCTCTCGAACGTCCATCTTGCGGGGGCATATGATATTCTCATATTGATGAGTTGGTATGGGAGAATTATGTTTGCTTAGTTTTAGTTGTCCATTGAACTCTCTGAAAAACCAATTGAGTAGTTAAAGAATATTCATCAAACAGGTTTATTACAAGAATACTATGATGCTTTTGATGCTTTACTTAATACAGTAAAATTATACAAAGATTATACTGCTGGATTGTTTATGACTGGTTTAAAATTTATAATTAAATATTTTGTCAAGATCTTTAAGCCGAAAACATTAAGGGATGCTATTGCCATGGCTAAACAACAAAAGATGGTTCATTCTACCATCTTTAGGAATAAGGAAATGAAGAAATCTATTGTTGCATTGCCCCTGCTATATGTGCACCATCTATGAATGTCGCAATATCTAATGGGAATAAGCTTTCATGTGCTACTTTATGTCAAGATTTTCAGCGGTTAGTGCAAACTATTGCTTCACTTAAATTACTATCACATGTTCAATGGTTACAAGCCTTGAATGATATTATGTAGAATTTCAAGAATCTTACCATGTAGTTTAAAATTGGTGACAAGATTTTTGAAAAAGGTACTAGTAATAGAGGGGTCTCTTTGTGTTCCACTAAAACTTTGAGTACCCTTTTGAATAATGGCACTTTTGTGGTTCATTCTCAATTGTTCAGTACGTTGGGACTACTTATCTACTTTCTATCATCATTAATACTATTTAAAAAAGGAGCATCACCGATGCTTAATGACTTACAGATCGTTTAAAAGCCCAACAAAATAGAAAAAAAATATACCGGTAATCAACGGCAAAGACCATAACGCAGGAAGTTGGGATTGTTACCAACTGAATTCTGATGAACCATCAATATTGGTAAAATCATATTCAGTTATTGTCTGTGAAAATTGTTTTTCAATGGAGCAATCGCCAGTAATCCTTCAGTGATACTAAAGATAATATTCAGATAATATTATTGTCGAGGCTTTACAATGGTTTGTCGAGAATACTAGTTCGCAAGGAGTTACGCTAATATGAAGGAAGTATGCAATATATATAGCAATGAACACTTACTAAGTAACCAAAAATGACCTTTTTCAAACCTCTAAAAAGGAACAACAAATAAGTCAATCGACCCCTCGAGCCGATTTACTTTTCACATGGGTTATGTCTACTTGGTTAATTTGATTATGTTGGAATTGATGGTCTCCGAATTAAGTGAGTCTAAAACAGGCACACATGTGTTTTACTGTTAACACCCTTGAGCATCAATGGTGGTGGTAAGTGTGGGTGGTTGTCAAAACTAAAATCAATCGCATGTGGCAGTCATTATAGGTATGTCCCTTCTAATACGTAAATGACTTGTTACGATTTAATGTGATTTTGTGTAACCAAACCGGACTCAGCAATACATTACAAGCGTCAATAATCGCTAGCCATCATAAGTTTCTCTTATAACACCACAACAACCTATTATGGCTAAATGAAATTTGGTATAACCAAAACTAGCTCAGTAACATCTTACAATCCCATTATTTTACAAGTATCATAAGCATGTTTTTTACACCATAATATATTGTTATGGCTTAGTGTGAACTTGTTAAGCAAAACCAGTTCAATAATACATTATAAGGCTCACTAGTATAATAGTTATTATAAGTATATTTTTTAATATCAAAATAACTTGTAATTAGTTTGTGTAACCAATACCAACTCACTTTATATTACAAGGCCCATTACTATCGATTAGTGTACAAGTCATCGTCTTTTAACATCAAACATTAAAATGATTTGTTACAGCCAAAGCCCTAATGCACTTTGAATACCCCTCTACATATCTATACATATATAATAAATGAAATTTTATCTAATATTATATATATGTACCTATACATTTACATTTTTGATTTATTGTAAACATATTATTTTTTTATTTATTGTAAATAAACTTTATTTAATCCTTTGCACATAGTTTTAAAAGTAAAATGTTATTTACGTCCCTGACGTTTTGTTAAAATTATTATTTCAATTTAAAAACTTTTTTTTTATTTCAGTCACTAAAGTTTACCAAATATTATCATTTTTATCCACTCCACTAACTCCGTTAAGATTTCCGTTAAATATGAGGCTATTTTAGTTATTTTCAACATTCTAATTAATCCAGTTAAAACAAATTAAACAATTAATATTCAATTAAAACTAAAAATCATATGAAGCGATTAGTGAGACTGGACGCTTCAATTTAAAAAAGCTTCGGTTAACTTTAACTCATGTTGTTCGATTGAGTTTTGATGTGAGATTTGAATTAGTCTTCATATTTTGTTCTAACATTTACCTTTATTTGATTGAGGTCTGTTGTAAGATTAAGGTATGATATTGTCACACATTGTTTGATTGAGGTCTGCTATTGTCACGTTTGTTTGAACATGACAACAGACCTCAATCAAACAGAATGTGACAATAGAAGATCTTAAACGAACAACGATGCACGTTCGAACAAAACGTGAAGATCAGCTAAAATCCCACAACAAACCTCAAGCGAACAACATAAGTTAGAGTTAATCAACTAAAATCCCACAACAAACCTCAATTGAATATTAATTGATTAATTTGTTTTAATTGAATAATTAGGGTATTAAAATATACTAAAATACCCTCACATATAACGAATATCTTAAGGAGTTAATGTAGTGGATGAAAATAACAACATTTTGTAAATTACAGTAACTGAAAAAAATTTGAAATGAAATGACAAATTCAGAAAACATCAGGATTGAAAATGACATTTTAATTTAGTAATTAATCAAGGGAATTAATCAGATGGGGTCATATGATTCCTCCTGTATAATTTCTGTAATTGTAAATGATTTATACATAAAATAGAATAATCTTACTTCTGAACAAAACAAGAAAGAAATACTCTTCCTTTCCAACTTCAGAATCCGTAAAAGACTTCTTTAGTCAATTCTCCAGTACACTTGCTCAAATATAAGGATAACGTTTTCTTTTCTTTTTTTTTTTTTTTTTTTT
>BJCM01009240.1:2261-16771 GCA_018326385.1 Flaveria bidentis
TATATATTTAATATCTATCATTATTCATATTATTTAATTCTTTTTTATCATAACTTTATACATAATAGATATTATTTATATAATATATTTAATATATTAAATAAAAATATATAAATAAAAAGCTCGTTTAGACTCGGGAGTCTACTCGAGCTCGATACATGAAGCTCGGGCTCGGGCTCGATATTGCTTGGCTCGTTTTGAGCTTTTATCAATCCGATCTCGAGTAGCTCACGAGTGGCTCGGCTCGTTTACACCTCTAGTTTTAACTACTTAGATACCTCTTTTGATTGAATTAACAACTTTTCTTAAAAGATTTTACAAAATTACATCAAGTATGCCTTTCCTTGATTATTGATAAAGTCACGATTTACAATATTGTACCAAGCTTTTCTAGCAATGTGGTTATCTATCCTCATTAATTATACACAAATTTTATCAATTAGTTCTCCTTACGTATCATTTACCTACATATACCGAATATAAATATTTATTTTCAAATCTAAATATATATTTTATAATTTTGTATTTACTTTGTTGATATACAACATAAATTAATAGAACAATTTATGCAGTTGTTAATCAATACAATATTAATATTAATAGTCAAGTATGTGTTGCTAACCAAAGGCTAATATTTTTCAAATGCAGTATCATAACACTACTTGAGTTTCAGACCCTTGTTACATAAAACTAAAATCACTCTAATAATTAAAGATATGTGTGTCCTATCCTTTATATATCCTAAACATATTACTAAGGGCCATAAAGTGTGACGGTGAAAAACCAGGAACACCGTGTCCCCGGCCCCGAGGAGGCCTTAACTAGGATCCACCGGTATCACTACCAACCTTTTAAACTTTTTTTATAAAAATGGGAAAACAAGAAAAAACTAGGGCAACATGTAAAACAGAGAAAACAACGAAAAATAAAGAAAGCTAATGTGGCGTTGATGTATCACACATGGAAAAACATGATTGAATGCTGAGTTTGGATGACAAAAGTTCAAATGATTGAAATTATAAAGCCTGTTTAAAGGCTACCAAATTCAAGTCCTAAATCATATGTTATACGTAATTACTGTGATACTTGTAGAATCATGAACCTTCCTAAATTGTGGAACATCCGGACGCTTGAACCTTAGAAATGACCTAAGGTTAAAACTTAAAATACTTTCACGTTATGGATTATGAACGACCCAAATTAATTTAAGATGAACCCATCTTGTGGCTACCACAAATGTTTCGTGTTCTTTCCTCATGGGACTCATGACCCAAAATCGGGTTGTTTTATAGCTTTTATCCTAAGAATATAAAAAATGACCCATTGGTGCGGTATCAAAATAAATAAGCCTTTTAGAACATGCGAACGGACATGGCTCATTTTATGATGTGTTGGGCCTAAATTGGTATATACATACATAATCTGATAAACGTTTGTAAAGAAGGTATTGTTTACAGCCCAATTATTAGTCATCTTCGGAGATTTGGTATTTTGGTGCCATTTTGTTCCGGTGTCATCGTGCAAGCCACTTGAACAACATGAAACTCTAAAATGAATCCCTATGTTTAATAACAAACTAGTATTTATACCGCCACACGTTGAAGCAACACCGTACACGACGTGATAAAGTATAAACTACAATCGACACAACTCATTCCTAAATTAAAAAACATACAATAATTTGAATTTATACTTTTGAATGAAAACGTATTATATTTGACACGAATTTGAACAATTTGAACAATCTACGCTGAAACATTGCTGGTCCAAAAAAATAATAGCTGATCCGTTCATACACGTGGACTAAAGAGGCAAACAAAAAAAATTGGGAACAAAAAGATTCGAACAACAATAGAATGGATACTTTAGACACTCCATATTACCAAACCTTAAACTTTAAACCTACTAAGTTTAATACAAAAAGAAATCAAAACAAAACATTAACCTAAACGTAAAAGTAAGAAAAGACATAAAAAATATATTGTGATATCATGCCGATAATATTTTTTGATTTATGTTTTATAATATTTACTAGGAAAATGCATCAATTCTCATTCAGAAACGGTTATCTAGTTTAAATATTAAAAAAAATAAATTAATGACTTCCCCAAATAAATAACAATCATCAAATTAGGTGTCATATTTCCATATAATCACTTAACATTATATGCCATGAACAAAACCTCACCTGATTTTTTCCTCTGTATGTTAACCAATGCAATGCATCACAAAAACTCCCCAGATTTCACATCGGAATCTCTTTCGATTTCAACCCGACAACAGCTTCTTCAATTTCCGACCAACCACCACCTTCACCATCTTTGTTGCTACTAATGCCGCCATCACCTAATTATACCAAATTCACAACATCAACAAATAACAAATGCAAACCCTAATCATCAACACCAAATCACAATCCACGATGACCTTAATCCGGTGGAGACACTGCTTCATAATTCCACACTGATCGATTCATCCTCCAATTCTACATTCTCGTCGAAAAAAGATCAGCCTAAGCGAATTTCGATACAAAAGCACGTAACCATGAGACAAAAATCGGGTTTTCGTTCGAGTATCTTGTTGTAGATCATCGAACTTGGATCGGAAGGGAGGCTGATGTCGTTTAATCCATTGAATAGCGAAGAAACACAGGTTGACGTATGGACAGAGGTCCATCGTTTGGGACGATGAGAGTTGTAGACTGTTCAAATTTCTGACAAAAGTAAGCAAAGGGAGCAGATAGCAAGAGAACAGAACAATCAACAATGAGATGGTGGCGTCACCAATGAAGAATACGTGTCTTTTGAAACATGAAATTCCTATATTGTCTCTTGTTATTATTTATTTCGGTTCTATAATAATTAGAGTAATTATATAATTTTACATATGAAAAATCTTTAGCATTCTTTTATGAAATAACAAGTTTCTACTTTTTTCAAATTGAAAAGTGTTTGACTAGATGGGTGAAGGATTAGGCTCCGATATACGAACACCCTGGCAGATGTTATGCGGACACTCTTTGAATTTTTTCACGACCCGTAAAGACCCTTACGGGCCGTATTGGTTTGCAAAATATCAAATCGTGAATTTGTAAAATGTTACGACCAGTATTAATCGTTACGGGCCGTAATAACTTTAATTTACGGATGTAAATACTCCAACTAAAACATTTATTTATATAACTTAAGTTTTATGTACGCTAAGGGTTGGTATACGTTTCAACGTAAGTTTTGTTTGAAAACGAGTTGGGTCAAATGTAATACATTTTCATTTACTATACATTTCGACGTAAATTTAGTTTGGAAACAAGTTAGAGCGACAGAAAGTCTATGTTTCAGTATAATTTTTGTTTGGAAAAAATTCAAATTAAATATAATATTTTTTCATCAACGGTTTACATTCGTGTCATACTACGTATTGACGTAAAAATTTAGATTGGAAACGAGTCGGGTCTATTGTAGTTTATACATTATCACGACGCGTATGATGCCGAGGCAACGCGGGGCAGGTCAAATGACTAGTATGTACTTATAAATGATTTGTTATTAATACAATATATAGTTCCCATAATAACAAAAATACATTTAAAAAAATTATATAATATAACTAGGTGGGCCGTGGCCCGTGAAGCCTAGACGTGTTATCATTTTAGTATATTAAATGACACGTGTCATCATTATAGCATATTAATAAAATTATTTCCACGCCTCTCTCACAATATATACGATAATTATAAAAACAATTAATTTGACTTTCCTTTTTAACTAAAATATGTTAAAACATATATATTTATATTTGTGTTTCTTGTATCTTTCAGTACGATAGTTATTGTAAATAAGTAAACTAGACTATTACACATCTAAAATATAAATGTACTTATTTTAATAATTTATTAATACATATTAATACAGAGTAATAATTTCTAATTTATTATGTGTTATAACTTTTAAATATTTATTATATTTTTATTTCATCAATGGATAATAACAACTAGAAATTTAAATATTCATAAAACTAATAATTTTAATATATTTTATTTATTCTACTCCTTTAATACATGAGCTCTAACCTAGTATTATATATTATATCCTCTATACATTTCAAACTCACGACTTATATCATTATACCATGTCTTCACCTCATTGAGGGCTCCTCGATACTCATCATCCCAACAATTGGTTTACGCAGTGAAGAAGGATAGTGAGGGGGGCCGCCCCCCTCTTTTTTTGTCAGTAGTGTTAATTTTTAGCTCGTTAGCGTAAATTTGGCACGGTAGTATAAATTTTTATATAAATATCGAGTTCGCTCCCTAAAAAAAATTAATTTCACCCCACCCCTACGGAGATGTTCAAGCTCCGCCACTGGGTTTACGATTACCTGTTGTTTCACTTTCTTCATTAAACACGACAAGTGATAGGGTTTTACACGGCTGTTGTTTCTCACTTTCTCCGGTCGTCAATCTTCATAAAATATCATTGGTCGTGAAAATCCGGCGAATCCAGCCATCGGTTAAAAGACAGCAACAAGGTAATAATGGCCACAAGGGCAAGGGGCTTAGGCTTCACGTATGGTTTCAGTCCCTAATCCCTTCTCTTGATTTTCGGCACAATAATCAGGCGATCAGTTAAGTATGCGATGGTATTAAGATGGGGTCAACTATAAGGTACCGATGGCCACTTTGTTTCCTGGCACAATAATTCTCTTCCTTTCGACTTGAGGACAAGTCGATTTCCCGAGCCTGAAGCATTGATACGAATCAACTATTGGGTTAGTCAATCTGGGTAAGATCCAACCCAGTTGTTATCGAATGGAGGGAAATCGGAGGGAAAGTTAATGAAGGGAAAACTTTCAATTGTGGAGGTGAGGGGTAATGGTCTAAGAAATCAAGAGGGGGAGAAGACCAAACCATAACTATCCCACCTTTGTTTTAGTTTACGTATTCCATTTTCTACATTTTATAAGGGAGAGTTGAATTATCAAAGGTATTGTTTTAATTAAGCCCGAGATAGGCAAACCCAACGGTCCAGCACAATAACTAAGCCCGAGATAGAGTGTCAAAGACCCCCTACTCCAACATTTAATAAAGATAAATGAAGAAATATAAAAACATTCAAATAAATTACTAAACATTAGAACTTACCGATAAAAAAGATGCATATTGTTTCCTTATTGCAATGGTTATGTCCACATCAATAAAAACAAAAAAAGAGCTTAAAGAAATCTTCTACAAAACTTGTTTGAAGTTGACTAGTTTAAGTTTAAACAGATTGAAGAAAGAAACCGTTTCTTAAATTATAAACGTAATAATCTCAAAAATAAAAGGTAAACCAAGATCCACATAAGCAGGCTTCACTTGCAAAAACATTAATGCTTCTTGAAGGGTGCATTTATGTGTCATAAACACAATTAAAACCATTAGTCTATTGTTAAAATTGTACGCTATACCTCCTAAGAACATAAACATGCAACTGTAGCACACAATCCAAGGAGTACATCAAGCTTTACATCCAAACAAAGATCTATTATTGGTTCGAAAAATATTAATTAAAATAGTAATTTTTTAACTGGGTCATTCCACATAGTCGTGATGATTTGATTTTACACAAATGTATCTGATTCATTGTCATTCTTTTGCAGATTGTGGCAACCTGTTTTAGACATGTTAATATTTGCATACATTTATAAAATGTTACGAAAACCAAATTAAGAAACGAGATTTGCCAGTCTTTCAAAATGTAAAAACCAGAGAGGATTTAAAATAGCAATCATAAAACCGATCGTAAGGAAAACACAAAGGATGTAAATTGTACCTATTTCTTTACAGAAGAAGAAAGGCATCTAACATAAACATGCCTTGCAAGTCTAGTGGCCTGAATCACATCATTTCTATATAATAATCAGAGTAGAGATGAAACAAAAACCAAAGAAAACAAGAACTAAAGTTTGATAATTAACTATAACTCAACCGCCGAGTAATTGCTTACGCTGGAATAACAGGAAAAGCTCCACATTGCATATGCCCATGAGAAAAGAAACGATAGGAAATGAATGGAAGTATAACTTGAAGCTACTATCTTATAAGGCTCATCAAATACCAAAACAAGCTATTCTAGTTAAAGATCCATAATTACCTTCTTCCTTGTGCAAATAAGCTAGAGAAGTCAGCTTACACCCATTCTCAGCACAACGGTGCTGATACACAGCCAAAGCTACATTCTTAGACCAAAAAGATCCCAAACACAAAACAAAATTAAAAATCTCTAAGTTCAGAATTACGAAACTAAGTAAACTAATACCTTGCTTAACACAATTCTTAAAAATTAATTTGAAACAAAATATTTAAAAGGAAAGGTAACCAATCAATATAATGATTAAAACTTACCTTATCTTTTAAAGCATGAAAGCAACAATGACCTTGATCTATGTTCAGATTCAGCATTAAAAAGAGAAAAATAACACAAAACAGAGAAAGACCATTACAATTATAGAAACACACAAAGTGATGATCATGATTATCAAAAGACATACCTACAAACAACACACCAAATGGTTATCATTATGGAAACAATAACCGATCAATATAATGATTAAAACTTACCTTATCTTTTGGAGCATGAAAGCAACAATGACCTTGATCTATGTTCAGATTCGGCATCAACAAGAGAATCAACACAAAATTGAAAAAGATCACTATAATTATATGACAACACAAACGATGATCATGGATTATCAAATAACATACCTACAAACAAAACACCAAATGGATATTATCATTAAAGGACATGTGCCAATGATCCACAAGAAAGCACAACAATGAGAATATCTTCAATTATGTGCGAACCTTGGCACCAACAATGTACCCTTAGGCATCAAGAAATTTATCAAAATATAATGAAAACAACCTGATACAATCCCAGAGGGTCAACCTGGGTCAGGGCAGACCCAGTAGGAGGTGGGGGGTGATCCCCCCGTATTCAGGGAAAGTGGGGTGGAACTTAGTGGGTAGTTACATGTTATCTTTTTTATATGTGTTTTGAATGTTCTAGTGGTTAGGATTAAGTATTTTGATTTAGTATTTCTGGTTGTATGTTGGAGATTGGTCCCTCTCGAAGAGGACTAGACTGTTCTGTTTTAGTTTAAGTTTTAATCACGTCGACTAGTGTTCTATCACAACCAAAGATAAAAGACAAAATGAAACTCAGAGAGAAAAGCGATAGTCACGAAATAGAGTGATGAAGTCATCGCTCCAAAGTGTATTGGCACGTACTGGTGCACAAGTCACAAGAAACATACAGAATCAAAAATACACATTATATTAAATGAGATATAAAAACAAGCTACTCACACATGAGATTGAAAAATGCTTTCATATGCTTACACACATACTCACGTGTTTAACCACTGGTTCTTTGTTGTGAAGAATTAATTTGATTCATTTGTCTGGTTCATCTTCATCAATCATCAATAATACCTGGTCACTAAATTTGGTTGCCTAATTAGTGAATGAAGACAACACGGTATACGGACTAAGTTCATGTCTATACCTTGATATTGAATTGTGTATAATTCCTCTGAGGACTTCCACTCCGGTCATGTACTCATGTAACATGTTATAGACAACACACATAAAGATAAGAGTTAAAGATAAACAGACTATTTGAAGATAATCTAGTAGCAAATGTGATTTCTATTTAATAAATTAAGGTAGTTACTACTAAGTTGCAACATGTAACATGTCACCTGATACTATTCTAGATCCACATACAATAGTTTATAAGACTAATGCTGCTAACATTTAGTAAAGATTAGAATAAATTAAGATGAGATATTTTAAACAAATGACTGAAAATAAGAACATACCCAGAAAAAAAGATGCATATTGTTTCATTTGTTATTGCAATGGTCAATATGTCCATTTCCTACAGGGATAAAAGCAAAAAAAAGTCTTACCAAAAATCTTGTTTGGAGTTGGGCTGTTTCACTGTCATAGCTTCTAAAACAACTGTAACAGCATAAAAAGTAAAATCTTAAAAAATAGGTTTAAAATTGATAATTCCGAGTCCATCTTTTTAATAACAAAGTCTAGACGCCAAAATTAGGTTTAGCGTAGTCAGCTTACAAATTTTAGATACTCATAAAAAACATATGTATAAGTGAATATATAACTCATAAAAAATTAGGGGTCTGGTGCACCATAATAGGCGAGAGGTAGAGTAGCTTGTGGTGAGGCAGGTGAGTAAAAATAGGTAGAACTTGGGCTGTAACCATCAATGCCAGCGGATCTTTAATCCTGCAATAAAAAAAGAGAGAATATGTTATCATTGTTACAGTGAATTGCATAAAAAAAGAAGTGTAGTTTAGTTGGTTTTCTATTTAGGTCAAATACTCAAATTTCCCATCTTCGGGAGAAGGGATTCAAGTTTCTCATCCGGTAAATGCTTGCAACCTTTGATTGCAGCCTTTTGTTCTTCGGCACATGTTCAAACAAGCTAATAATATATGGTTCTTCGAGCACTATAACTTGGTATTGCCTTTAAGACGAACATTGTAAATATACACTATGTAAATAAGAATTATGAAAAATTAAATATTGAGAACCAGAACCCATAAAAATAGTCCGGTTCATTTAATGTTTTCTTTATAGACTAATAACTTGTTGTACACACTTTCTGAGCTTTTATGTGATCTATACCTGTGTGTTGTATGTTGTATATTATGATTGCTACGGTTATTGTTTTCCTTATTGAGTCGGGGGTCTCTTCGGAAGCGGTCTCTCTATCTCCCAAGATAGAGGAAAGACTCGTCACCAACTACCCCTCCCAGACCCTGCTCTTGAGTGGGATTTACTAGGTATGTTTGTTTGTTTGTTTTACAGACTAATAACTGTCTTACACAATACTCTTGTCGTATTCTTCTTTCATATTGGTAACCTAACAAGGGAAACTTTAGACTCTAGCAAACTTAATAAGCGGATCAAACGCAAATTTAGGAAGCCCATTCACCCCACGCTCCATGAGCATCTCCTGGATACTGCACAAGTAAAAACTTAGTATTAAAAGAAATAAGATTTGACTTTATAAGAAATAATATTAGAAAATAATGGTGTCATAAATAGGACAATTCAGAGAACTTCCCTCTAAACAGTGTGTAAGGAAGAGCGTGGCCTTCAAGGTTATTCCACCAACTTATTTGCTTTTTACCTGAATAAATTATAATGATCATGGAAGATATTAACAGAAAAAATGAATATAACAAATCAAGTTGTAAAAATGTATGAATTTTTTAGCTGTTTTACCTTAATAGAACCATCTGAGACAGATCATAAAACAAATCAAGACACTGATAAGAAAAGAGAGGACTACTTATCAAAGATAGATAATTAATACTTTTGTCTATCCATGTCTTCTGGATTATGGTCCGATTTTTTTGATGAAGAAGCAGTTTGGTCTCTCTCCATGTCCTTATCTTACTGTGAATTCTCTTTAATCAACCCTGCAATAAATAATGTTAATACTTTAAGACACGAATCAATACATTTTTGCAAGGTTAGGTACACCAATCTATACAACTAAAATTTATAATTACTAGTGAACTTAACTCACAATTAGTACCAAATGCAAGTGTTACCTTTGTCTTTATACACATAAGCTAGAGAATTTTACTCTTAATTAGTCACGATGGTGCTAAAATTAGTCACAAAGTAAACAAATTAACTTGCTTACCACAATTCTAAAACTAATAAATTATAACTATGGAAGCATGAACGTCACACTGACCCACACCAATTACGCAAAACAGGAAGAGATCATTATAACTATAGAAGAACACCAAGTGATGATCAAGATGATGAATCATAAACAAACATACCTAGATATAAAACACCATGTGCTTTATCATGATGAATGGACAGGTGCTGATGCTTCTCTTGAGTCATGTTACCTGCTAGTTTTAGTACAACATGCACAATAAAAGGTTAATGATACAACAATAGACTACTTAAAAAAAATCATAGTAGAAAATGTGCTTCATGTGGAAGATTTGTCATTCAATTGATGTTGCCTTGAAAATATGGACACGAGACCACTAAAACCAACACAACACCAACCCACCAATTCAGCCCAAGTTCAATTTGTGAACAGACAATATACTCTCAAAAACCTCAATATGGAGGGAAATGCTCAAAAAAAATCTTTGCCAGAAAACTTGTTTGAAGTTGAATATTTACAATTGTAACAGCTTCAAGCAAATCCAGTTTTTGTCGAGCCGTCTTTTTGTTTAAGAAAATCAATAGTAGGAAGAAGGTTAGATTTAACACGTAATTCAGTATGTTACGGCTAATGTAACCACGAAGTATTAAATTTGAGGGCAGTGTATATACCACTTCAGAAAAAGAAAATTTAGGAAAAAAGAAAAGCTTATCATACCTCCCCGTCTCGCTTTACCTTTGCTGCCAGCTTCCATGCCAGACTCACTTAGCTCAGAAATATATTCACTAAATATCTCCTGTCCCCATTTGCTTAGCATAACTAATCACCAGAATCATCGACATAAGTGTAAGAACTACAAAAACTAAAAAAATTGAAAACCCATATATTGCAAATACAAATACCAGCAATAAGATATCATATTTTGGTAACCTAACTAGTGATAATTTTTTTGCTTTAGCAAACCTTTAACACAGATCAAACACAAATTTAGGAATTTCCTTCTCCCATTTTGGAAACGGGCACTCCATGATACTTGAGCATCTCTTGGATATTCCACTAGTAAAAAACTGAATATTAAAAAAAAAGGAAATACTAAATAATAACGGTTTTTACAATAACAATCAACAAAAGACACCTTAAACTGGATAGCACACTCCTCTTTGATTGATCCACTGTCCACATCATCTTTTATCGTAAAAAGATATTATGTTCTTATTCCATTCTCACTATGTGGGTCTTCCTTACCTGATCAACTGGTTTAGACCCATTTAAAACAAACTCAAAGATAGCAGGAGCTCTAAAATCTTGCAGTTTTTTATAAAATCAACTGGAGATGATGATACAGGAGATCTGGCATCATGGCCACCTTTGGTAATAGCATCATTTTATTGTAGGAAATAGAAAATTGTAAATTTTGAAACTGAGTTTGCATGTCAATGCATAAATAATTCATTTCAAGCTTTTGTTACCTTGGTTTTAGCATTGTAGTAGTATCTTTCCCCATCATTTGCACAGACAATATTGATTGACCAATGTGCTCCAGCCCATTTCTCCCTGAACAAAATATAAAAGATAAATATAGAAACAGAGACCCTACAGTTCAGAAATAACATAACTAAAATGACATCAAACTAAGTTTAGGAATGAATATGTTTAAGTGCAGCAAATGAGTTTCCATCTAGAAGTTTCTTCACATTTGCCTCGTTACTTGAATGCATATTCCACTCTACACGTGGTTCTTCACCTATCAATCTAGCACGATTCAACCAGAAGTGTCTTTATACACATAAACAACAACCTAATATCAGTACATTTCGCAAGGCCAGGTTAACAAGGAATTCACCTATCAATAAAATGACCAAAATAGGTATCATGGTACAGTGTATATTTAAAAATAATAATGTAAAAAGAACACTACATCAAATATGACCAATTAATTATACAGCCATATCAGCCATTCATTAGTATCTAGTAAAAAGGTGGAATTGCCATCTCTGTCCTGTGCTATTTAAATAAAACAACAATACACAAAAGAATGATACAACTTCATTATGTATCTATGATGTGAAACAATGAGGGGTGAATGGTAAGGTTATTTAAATTAATATTTTGGTGTGCGGATAGAAGATATACTGTGTAATGATAGAATAAAAAATATTACCTTCCAATATTGTATATGTGTCGGTTTCCCTTTGTCCAAGTTTGGATGCAATTTTATGTTCTCGTGTAGCTCTTCCACCCATTAAACAGTCAAACCCTGTATTGATCCAGAATATATTGGCCAGAAATCATCAATACGAAACGAGACACACATTGAAATAGAATAACACTTGTTACTTTTAAATTTAGACAAACATGTACATCTTCTGAGTAGACAAATAATAAAAATTCCATTCAACTAGTCTCTGTTTTATGGATCCAGCTTAAAGATGAAAACAATTAAAAAGCATAAATAACAATCTTGATTTATACTATTAGAATAAGTTCATCCCGGACGAAAGTGACTTGCAAGGTTTTTATGCATATGAATACATTTAAGATGACTTTCAACATTTTAACAAATTTCATTTTTAATCAAATCTTTTAGCTTAACCCGTATGATCCATTAGAGATAAAAACATAACCAGATCAACCAAATTGTATATAATTTAGTTAGTCTACTACATGTAACATGTAGAACCGTAGGTTAGCTATAACCTAAAAGATAATTAAAATATGGGTACATATATATACAAACTTACTAATATTTAATCACTGAAAAAAAACTATTCAATCCAAAATCTAAACATTTACTAACCTTGGACCAACGAGAGGTTGGGGAAATGTCTGTGTTATCCCTGAGCATCAACTCTAAACTAGAAACAGCAGCTGCAAGCTTTGCAGGGGCCTCTTCTACAACAGACCTCTTTTGTGGAACAACCAAAAAACGTAATAAAATTTCATGAAGTGTGAGATCCTGCATAACATATAATTATAAGTTGCAACACATTTTGTTAATAATGATCTCAGATAAATTAAGTTTCTCAATGAAACCAAATACAGCTAGTTACCTATCATTTAGTATGCTTCACGTCCTTCCCGGTCCAATGCCTCAAAGCTTGGATTATAAAGATCAGTGTTCTTGTCGACATCCTGTAAAATAAATGACATAATGGCAACAGATTATACTCAGGTTATTAAAATTTGATGTGTATTATATGTTATGACAATATAAGAAAAAATTAAAATGACTTTTCAGGTTAAGTTAGAGATGGACTTAATCAAACCTCCTTCGCCTCATCAAGTAATTGTTTGTAACCTTTGATTGCAACCTTCTGTTCTTCAGCACATGTTCTAACAAACTTCTCATATAAAATTAATTCTTCGAGCACTATTAGTTGGTATTGCTTGCAAGAGGAACATTGTTTATATAAACTTAATAAATAAGAACTATAAAAAAAACTAAATATTTGAGAACCAAAACCCAAAAATCATAGTCTGGATTCAGTTTTTTCATATACTAACAACGGACTTACACAATACTCTTATCATATATTTCTTTCGATACAGACACTTAAGAGCATTTGCTACGTTATATTACAGTATTTCAAACAGCATATGACATGAAATTATGAAAAGATCAAAAGCTAAAGCTACATTAGAAAAGTACAAACAGCAACAATAAAATATCATGTTGAAAACCTAACAAGCTACGCACTTTGAACTTTACCTTGAAATGTGAATCGAAGCATCAAGCACATATTTAGGAAGCTCATTCTCTCATTTTGAAAATAAGGCCACCCCATGCTCCTTCCTTGAGCATCTCCTGGATATTGCACAAGTAAAAATTTAAAATTAAAAGAAAGAATATTAGAACAATAATGGTGTGTCACAATTAGAAAAATTCAGATAACTTCCCTCTCAATTTTGTGTAAGGAAGAAGTAGCCTTCACGATTTGTTCCATGAACTTATTTGCTTTTTACCTGACTGAATTCTAATAATGCTAGGTATGAACATTAATAAAAATAAATAAATTTGACTAACTTCCCTTCATCTCTGTAGACCTCTTGAAACAGTCCTTCAAAGAGAGAAGATAAAACATATATGGAGAGAATGAGGAACCATCAATGGTGTTGTCTAATAGAAAAACACTTAAAATAAGTAACGGTTTCGTTCAACAAGAACTTGGCAAAAAGAATGAGATAACTTACAATTTCTTCAGCCAAAAACAACAATGCTCAATCATAGGGTCTGACACACCCTGTTCCATGGCTAGTAATCATTGAAGAAATGAACATTAAAAAAACAGAAAAAGAAAATAACAGTTCAGAAGACTTCCCTATAAATGGTTCAAAAGGAACTGTATAAACTTCAATTGCTTTTTACCTTAAAGATAATGGAAGAACTCTGAATAAATTTTAATAAAAACTGAAGATATGAACATTAAAAAACTAATTTTTTTTATAAAATTGAAAGCTTAATCAAACCAGACCCTTCAAATTTTACAAACTAGAATGTGAAACATAAATGGATAGAAGAAGTAGAAACCATAAATATCTTTGTCTAATACAAAAACACTTGAATTATAACAACTTCGTTTGAAAAAAGAAGAAAACTTACGGTTTCTTTAGCCCAAAAACAACGTTACTCTGGAACACTATAGTAGCATGATTTGATCTTCAATGTACGGTTTCATCTAATTAACAAATTTGCTTAACAGAGGTTCTGTCACCAGAATCAAAATCAGATGAGTGTTTATGTATAATATAAGTGTTTTAACTAATAACTACAAACAGGGGCGAAGTTTAATAGGGGCGGGGGGG
>BJCM01009256.1:2664-21457 GCA_018326385.1 Flaveria bidentis
TATATATATATATATATATATATATATATATATATATATATATATGTATATATATATAGAGGAGGGATCCTAAGAAAACTACAAAGTTACGTGAAAACTAGAGAAAACCAATGAAATCGGTCACATAACTTATAAATTTTTTATCACTACCCCTTATATTTGTATGTATATATATAAATAAGGGTATGGATCAAATGAAAAATAGTAGCATGGTTTTACACATACGTCACATATATGTTATGTATACGTAACCATTTTTCATTCAACATAGTGTTACGTATACGTAAGACTCTTCATTCTCGTATTTATGTTCAATATATGTGTAAAAAATGCTTAAATAACCTTTTAACAATTAAAATAACATCAAATTTATGAATTATGTAATTGTTTTCCTTGCTTTTATTTGGTTTTCACATAACTATTGGTTTTCTCATAAACCATCCCCTATATATATATATTTATATATATATATATATATACATATATATATATACACATATACATATATATACATATACATATATATATATACACACATATATATACACATATATATACATATATATATACACACACACATATATATATATATATATGTATGTATGTATATACACACATATATATATATATGTATATATATATAGGGGATGGTTCATGAGAAAACCAATAGTTATGTGAAAACCAAATAAAAGCAAGGAAAACAATTACATATATATGTATATATATATGTATATATATACTTATATATATACATATATATATGTAAATCTATATGTATATATAAATATATATATGTATATCTATATATATATATGTATATATATATGTATATATATGTATATGTGTATATATATATTTGTATATATATGTATATATATATATATGTGTGTGTGTATATATATATATGTATATATACATATATATACATATATGTAAAGGGTCATAGGGTTCAAATGAAAGATTATTTTGCTGATGAGGAAAAATACGACACAGATATGTTTAGGATGAAAATTTGGAAGTCGGAGGATTTATTTCTAAAAATTGTTGCAGATATAAACGTTAATTTTGAATGGTTTCAAGAAAGACTTGACTGGAGAATGCAAAAGAGTTTCACATCATTATAAAAGTGCACATCGCTGATTAAACAACTTACGATCGGTAATGTTCTCAAAGAATACGATGAATATTTAATTATGTCTGTTAGGACATCACGAGAATGTTTAGAATCTTTTTGCAATCCTATTATTATTATTATAAAATGGTAAATAATTTTTACGTGCTTTAACTAGTCACGACATTGCCATTATATACGATACAAATGAAATAGACATGACATTCAAGGGATGCTTGGTAGCATCGATTAATCATGTTAGGTTTGGAGTAATTTTCCAACGAGTTTGCAAGACCAATACATTGAGGTAATCAACAATACTTAACGATCATACTTGACTCGCTGACGTCACATGACTTATTTGGCATATTTAATTTGGTGTTGTTGGTTCAAATAACGACATAAAGGTTCTCAAGCAATCTCTATTATATGTCGACGAGATGCATGGAATCACTCCGAGGCGTTCATTTCATATTAATGAGCGACACAAGCATGTGTTCTAACTTGCTAGTTGAATATACCGTGTTTGTTCTACTTTTGTGAAATCTTTTGCTTTGC
The DNA here is from genome assembly GCA_018326385.1 of Flaveria bidentis. Classification (NCBI taxonomy): domain Eukaryota; kingdom Viridiplantae; phylum Streptophyta; class Magnoliopsida; order Asterales; family Asteraceae; genus Flaveria; species Flaveria bidentis. The sequence continues at coordinate 4,334 of BJCM01009256.1, forward strand.
CAACTAACCACAAGGAAAAAAGAAGTTCAAGAAGGTTCAATTGTGGACACAAATGTTACACGAGCTTTTGGTGTCTTAAATAAAAATGGGCTATAATTCAACGATCAACACAGATGAAGAAACATGAGAATATAAGGCGCAAAATATCTAACAAACAAAAAATCACTTATGGGTTAGGCCCCTCTCTCTATCATCTCTCCCCTTACGACCTTCACTTTTTTCTCTCATGAATAGTATGTGGATATGAACCAACCGCCCTCTCTCTTTCATGTTGGAGTTTTTAGGGTTAAAACATGTTGGTTTGAAAGAAAGTACACCAAACTAGAAAATTAGTTATAAGCACACTTGTAGGACCTATATATTCATGGAATTATAAAATATCTTATGTCAAATATTTTTGTATTTTTTGTATGTTTTGATCAAATGAATTGTTTGACCAAAACCCATATAAGTGATTAGTCATGTTGGGATGAAACATAATTTCATCAACTTATAACAAACATGAAAAAAATACAATAATTTTAAAAAATATAATAAATTTTGTCCAGTCCACTAATACGTAGGGAGGGATTTAATATGTACACTACTAAACATCGGAAATCAATAGTCATTTATGTCAACAAACCCTCGAAAAAATTCAAGAAATTTTAAAAAATACAATAAATTTTGTCTAGTCCACTAACACGTAGTCATTTATGTGACTAATCTAGTTTTCCGACTAATTGCTCTTTTGTTTAGTAGTGTAAAGACTTTGGACTTGGGCAATGTTTATGTTTCGTGTTTAGTAAGTTGTTAACACTAATGTATCTCTATATATACTCAAGTCATGTCTTTTGATATTTTATACAGAGCTAATAAAGAGAAATCTTAGTTCCAACCCATAGACGTAGATAACTAACATTGAACAAAACACATTAAATTCTCTTTTGCTTTACTATTTTGTGTGTGTGATAGTGTAAGCTACGTATACCTAACAAGCAGTGACGTACACTACCTTGAGATCACCCACACATCTGATGGAGGCAAAACCCAAAGACGTTGCACTGCACGACTATGACGGTGTTGTGTTTTTGACGAACGAGGTGGGAGGCGTTTATGTGGACGAACGACCATGAGTAGGATGGGTCGGACCATTTGATTTTTATTTTCCTTTTTTTGCTTTAGGCCAACGAATGGTTGTGTAACAACTAAAGGTGAAAAAAGAAAGTGTGCGCGGCTAGTTGATTGATATTCTCTATTCATTTTTTTTTCTCAATTGTATTTCTGTTGTATTTTAATCTTTTATAATAAAAAGTTTTTAGTTTTTAAATTTTATTTTAATCTACTAAACAGCAGTTTACTCTTCATTAAACAATAGGTTGCTAGCCTACAATCCACAAGACATTACATTGACAATTAATGATTTTTTGAACGGCTATCTACCCATTTAACACCCTTACTATCTTCAACCCTTATTACAAATTTTTTGAATGGCCATCTCTTAGACCTTTCTTCTAAAATGCTCTTTTCTCCTTTCTTTAATTCACAACATCCCTCAAACTAAGGTAAAATATTAGTTTTTTAGTTTTTTTAGTGTTAAAGGTATATTAGTAGTTAATAGTTTATATTAAAGAGGTTATTTTTTATTGTCAAAGTTCGCTATTTGTTAATGTTATATAATAGGTATGAATGTTGTTTTATTTATTTCAGATAATGGCTCTTCTAGTTATGTCTCTGTGTCCTACTACATTTTGATTTGGGGGATAGGATAACATTTTTTCTCTTCATTTCTGTTACAAATTTCGCCAGGAGCATTGACGTCATTTGTGTCATTGGCTGCATTTCTTCTAGTTCCTGGGGCATTGATCTCTCAATAGCAACTAAAACATTTGTAGCATCATTTAGAACATTTTCAGAAACAACTTCTTTCACAAACATAGCATCCTCATATGGGAGTGTTTAAGCCTCATCACTGTTACCAAGACAATGGTGAGTAGGGGTGTAAACGAGTCAAGCCGGCTCACAAACTACTCGAGATTGTCTCGAAAAAAGCTCGAATCAAGTCGAGCTTAAACGAGCTTGAGCTCATATTTTAGCTTGTTTACTAAACGAGCTCGAGCATAAGCTTCAGATATCGAGCTCGAGCTGGCTTGCGAGCCGAAACGAGCTTTTGTTTATTTATTTTTTTATATTATTTTTTACATATCAAATATGTATTTAAAATAATATTATTAATTATATATAAAAATATAATAGAAACAGATAAATATTATATGTTATATTATATATATATGATAAGTATGATTATAAATAAATATAATAGTAATTATAAATAAATAAAAATTAAAAAATTAATGATAAACGAGCCGAGACCGAGCCGAGCTCGAGTTTGAATAAATTCTGACAAGTTCGAGCTCGAGCTTTAGAAATATAACTACAAACAAGCCAAGGTCAAGCTCGAGCATTATAAAGTTAAAACGAGCCGAGCTCGAGCCTAAAGGAGCTCGGACTTGGCTCAGCTCGTTTACTCACCATTAGTGGTGAGGGTTTCTACTATTTAAGCCGATAACAAAACAAAAGCCACACAGATGAGAGACCCTCGCACACATACCTTCATCAAGTTGTTATGCAAAGCATTGTTGGGCACATGATTGTGGAGTGGTGACATCTGTTTTTGTTTAATTATCTGATCCACAGGAGGTCGTGCAACTTTGCAAATATACTTGCTAATAAATTTATTGACTTATTGTTCATAAGTTAACAAAGTCGATCGACTATATTTACGGGGTACTTATGTTACTGTACAAAAAAATACAAAAAAAATACTCGTGGAAGGTCTCCGTGAATTCTTAAAAACAAATCATACTAAACTCTTCACTTGTTCAACCTACCCTAAGCCATAACTACTTGATAAGAAATGATTTTGTCAGCTATGATTTTGTGGGGTTAAGCCTTCCGAGACAGAGTTTATAAGTACATAGCATAACTCACTCATATTTATAGCATCATCTTTTACTAACACAAATTCTAAATAATTTTCATTTGTACTTTATACATGTAGAGAATGTAGACGGTGGTTGTAAATGTGGCTTTCGTGGGGTTCTTTTCCATGGGATTTGATGATAAATATTTCCTGAACATAATATATGAGTTTCTAAATGAGTTACTCAACAATTATTTATACCTAGTTGTTTTCACTGACTTATATGATGAGACAGAACGTTTGTTATCCCGGCAACAATTATGTTCGGCACCTAATCAACACTAGATGCTCTTGCCTTACACAAGAATTCCAATCACCAATAAGTTTAATGCAATTCTTATCTTTCAATGAAAATACATGCACCACCGATTCATAACTATGAAATTTTTGTATGGGAGTCGCTACGTCTTTGTGCGCTTAGAGGATAAATATTTGATGCCTCTAGTAATACCGTTGTGTATGTTTTACAGAGATAGTGATGCAGCTGGCAGGAAAATACGAGGAGAGAATTCAAATTGAAAGTCATTTCAATCTAGATTAGTCACAATTGTATATTTGTATTATTTAATATTCTTATTTATAAACATTAAAACTTATTTATTATTTTATTTTTGTTGCTTCTAGAGTATAATATTTAGTTTATGAGTTAAATAAGAAACGCTAAATATGAAGAAAAAAAAAACAAAGATATTGTTTGAATGAATGTTAATAGTAGGTGGCATTCACGGATTGGTTTGCAAATCTAAAATATCGCATGTATTTTTATCATTAGTTGGTTCATCCTAGTACCTAGGTGACATTTGGTGTAAGTAATTGAATTTTGAAGAACTAAATTGTAGTTCATGTATTTATATACTACCGGATGTAGTTTATGAAGAGAACATTCGTTTAAAACCCTTTAAACGACCGTTTAAACAATGTCAATGATGTAAACCATTTACAATGTCAATGATGTAAACCATTTACTCACAAATCATATTATATTTCTTACTTGAAGTTTTTATTTTATTTTAACTTTTCTGAACGACAAGTGTGAAGTTTTTTTTAACTGCCTCAATCACTACCAATCATTCTAGGGATTTTGAATCTATTATATCAATCAATCACAAACCATATTTAACCCTTAAAACCTTATGATCACGAATCTTTATTTTACTATAATCGATTTAAAATAAAAACGATAGAGTCCTTTGTATTTTTGTTTACATATTTGAATTATAAATTTATAACTTTTATCCGTGTATACACAACCTAGTACTTTTATAAATCAAAGCCCTAGCTATAACATAGTTATGGAAGTGATTACTACAAAATTACTTTTGTGCACATTACACCATCATATGCTGCAGAAATTTTGTATGCAGACTAATTTATGTAGTGTAAATACTGTCCCTATAAAATCCAACTTCTTGTGCTCTCACATGCTTAGTAGTGGGATATAAATGATTCTCAGGTCGTACTTATTTTTTTACAATAACATACACACAAATCCATCTAATTTTACTTTCGAATATATAATAATATTCACCATAGGACTCAAACCTTCAATTTTATAGGAATGAGAACTAATAAAACGCATCTGGATACTATTAGGCGGCAAGCCTTTTGGTTCTTGAGTCATACACCGATATTAATTAGACGTGAATTAGATAGCATTATACTTAACAAAGGATTTTTATCAACGTATTTACTTTTGTATGTGCATTGGCGGAGCTTCAACTCTTTCATAAGGGGGACGGGGGAGAAATTAATTTTTTTAGGGAGGGTGGACTCGATATTTATATAAAAATTTACACTACCAGGTGAAAAAATTACACTATCAGGCTAAAATTTAACACTACGAACGAAATAATAGGCCCCCCCTCCCCCCGGCCCCTATAATGCTCCGCTAGTGTGTATGTGTAGAGTCATTGTCCTTGTTGTGACTAGTCACCGTAAATCAAATAATAACTTTGTTTTAAAACCTTTGTTATTTTACAAAATTCATGATAATCTTGGAAAGTATTTATGGTTATTATACTGTCTTAGCTTTAACATTCAAGGCTGCTCATGAACTCAGCTTTACTCGAACTTTAAAACGGAAATGAAAACTTAAACTCGAGCTTGGCGCGATTTTAAAGAAAATGACTTGACTTGATTTCGGCTTTGTTTGGTTAAGTTATATTGTTAGAACACAGAAGAAAGAAAATGTCCTGATGTGAATTGGACCGAATATTGATTGAGAATCGAGCTTGAAATATTGAAATTAATTTAATGTAAAAATTGTTAATTTTAAGATTAATTTAAGCAAGTCAACGAGCGAATCAATGAATGAGCCAATGACTGAGATAGCGAGCGAGCTACATTTATAAAAACCAACCCAACTCAGTTTGGCTCGTGTACAAACCAAGCCAACTCAGCTTGGCTCGTTTACAAACCACGCCAATTCAAGCAACCTTTTTGTTTAAGGTTTTTCCAAGTGAACTCGAGACACGACCTATTTGGACAGTTATACTAGCATAACAACATTCCTCCGTCGACAAAAATGATTTTGAATTCTCCCTTACATGCAACCATACAAACCACCTTTTTTCTCTAAATGCATAATCTTGAATCTTAATCATTGAAAATTGATGTGAGCATGAGAGTAATGATTGCAATTATGCAGTGGCGGAGCTTGAAAACTCTCGTAGCGAGGGGGGCGGGGACGAAAATAAATTTTGTTAGGGGGGCGAACTCGAGTTTTATATAACAATTTACACTACCAGACTAAAGTTTAACACCCCCCGGTCTTAACTATGCTCTGCAAGTGCACGCATGTCAATTTTAATGTTTCAACTAAGAAATATGTTTTCAGCCAATGAGTCCTAGATCAAGTGGTTTACGAGAAAGCACCTTATGACTTTCCAAAGTAAAGGTCATCGGTTGGAGTCTCACTAGGGACAATATGTTTCAAGTGGGCCAAGGGTTTACCACAGTGAGCCTTTTGGTGGTGGGTTTCCCTTGGAATGGTGGGCGAGCCGGGTCACCAATGTTGTTTGTGTTCGCGGGCGTGGGTGGCCTTTCGCCAATGGGTTTACCCGGGTGACCGGACTTAAAAATTATTCGTTGGCCGTTCAAAAAAAAAAGAAATATGTTTTCAAATACCAATGATACTTAGCCCAACTGGTTAAGGTGTGATGTCCATGACATGTAAATAGTGAAAGATCATGAGTTCAAGTCTCACTCTGAGCAAAATGCTCAGAATTAAGTCAGGGGAGTTTTCTCAGCAATAAGTTTTCTTCTAAGGGGGTTGGAAGTGCGGTCCCAACTGGAAAACAGATATGTGTACCCGATTAAGATAACATCTATAATTCGAAGCAGGATTGTACATTTAACGTTAAATAAAAATATGTTACAAAATGTGTGAAATTCCATATGACAATAATGAACATGCTACTTCCCCAATCGCACACCACCATCTATCTATCTATCAAAGAATCCATATATTCACAATTGGAGGGTAAGAGCCAACAGTAGGTTGATTGTGACTTTGTGGTTATGATATAAGAACCAGAAAAAAGTAAAGCAACCCAAACTTCAAAATAATCTCAAACATTATGTAGATAAAATAATTAGCTTTACATACATTGTTTCAACTTACATTGATGAAATGAACTTATGTACAATTATACGTTGTTAGTTACCTTGACAGTGTTAGAGAGAGTAAAGGTGCAAACGAGTTGAGTTACTCGCGAGCTATTTGAGATCGTATCGATAAAAAACTTGAAATGAGCCAAGCTTTATCGAGCCGGAGCCTACAAAAAGCATATTAGATTATCTAGCTCAAGCCAGCTCGCGAGCCTAAACAAACTTTTATTTATGGATATTTTTCATGTAAATATTTAATTCTTTTTATTTTAATAGTTATTATCATATATACAATTATGATAAAAACAATTAAATAATATGTATAACATTCTAAATAAAATTCATGATTATTAATATAAAAAAATGATATAACAATATTAAAAATAATAATTAAATATTACATGAGCCAAGCTCGGGTTTGAAAAGATTTTGATGAGCTAAGCTCGAGGTTAGAAATAAAATTTGAATAGAGTCGAGCTCGAGCTTAAATGAGCTTGAGCTTGAGCTTGATTTGGCTCGGCTTGATTTGTTGCACTATTAGTAGCTATTTTAATAGTTTTTAGGGATAACTTCACATAATATTCCAATTTAAGTCAAAATTAAGGAAAAATAATCATTAAATTGTAACCAGGATTGATATATGTTTCATTCTTGCCACTCAACTTTATAATATTAAAAAACTTAACATATACAAAATAATTTCAAAAGACTAGAATACCTAATTAAAGAAACAAAGTAGCTTTAAGTGACTTTGAAGAAACATTAGGAAAAACTTTGTTACTATTATGTAAGTTTTTATCTAATAATGACCATCAATAGGAAATATAATTTAATTAGGTTTCCAGTGTAATTATTCTCTTATAAATATTTAATTAATAATACATATACTGATAGGATTTCATTATCATATTGGGTATCGGCTTCTTAAATATTATTACAATAAACCTTAACTAATAAATTCTCTTTGATACTCCCTCAAAGTAGAGTGAGAGAAAGTTGGAACCTCAAACTAAAACGGAATCAATAAATATTATGTTGAAGAAGAACATGTAATCTTGCTAAAGAAACAAGAAAAATATCCCTAAAAGTATAAATAGTAAAGAAAATACTATAATGACAACTCTCTAAACTCACAACAACGATTGCAAAAGACCCGAAAACAAGACTATAATGACTAGAGCCACGACTACAACAATAGTTGTTATGTTTGTGGCATCACATTGAGACAAAAGGATAAAAATAAATAAATTCAAAGTATATATGTGTACAATGTGTAACTATGAAGGACGAGAGGGGGAAGAAGAGAAACAAAGTCGCCACATAATAAGACGTTGGGGAAGAGGACCAACGACAATCCAAAATCCGGAGGTGGTAGCGGTGGAGAGGTGTAAGAGGGAGAAAAAAGAAGAAAAAAAACCCAAGAACTATAAGCTTTGATTATATAATTATTAAGAAAAATCATGCAAGCATTATGTATTAGTACTCAACTATTTATACAAGTATGATAGGTATAATTATATAACTTACAATTACAACTACATTAACAAGGTTCTTTTTGATTTTTATTTATTAACCACCAATGTTTGTGGTTTCTTTCTTGAAACATCTATTCTTTTTAAGAATCTTTTGGTCTTTATTTTTTTTATTTTTTTTGTTTTATATTCTTTTTTTAATTCAATTAAATTCACATGACAAATCAAACAACCACGGTTTATAACTATAGGTAAAAAAAAGAGCATTACCCCGCTACGTAACATGAGTTTAATTAATTTTTGTTTTTGTTTGTTTTTTCCTTTAATTAAGTTTAGACTTTACTAATCCGTACACCCACCACCTATATTCATTTTTAGAAATTTTAACATGCAAACCATATCAGTGACACCGATACGAAGCGCGGGTGTCACACAAGTTACATAAAAAGAAATCTAGTTAAATAATTTCTTCTGCTTATGTTAAAATTATTACAATTAATCCAAATTAATACATCCTCTTTAATAGACAATGGTTAGTTAGTTAAGTATCGAGATCTTTTTTCTCTTTATTCTTTTTCAAAGAGCAATCGGATTTTTCACGTTAACTGGATTTTACGACGACGTGAGTTTTTTTGTCAAAAATGTTTTAAATTGCCATGACTAAAAAGTAAAATGTTGATGCTTTTAATAATCTCTTTTCTTATCCAGAAATTACTAAGATTTTCCCCAGTGAATCGGATTTTTCTAATGAAAATAGTAAACCAAAATTTTCTAATGAAACTAGTTTGAACTTAAGAAAATGGTCTCATCGAAGATGATCACACAAGAAATTAAAATAGTTTATCTAGAGAGTGTAAAGGAAAATGGTCTTCCCAAAAAATAGTCTCGTTAAAGAAGACGACGAAAGAAGATGGTCTCAATGAAATGACGGGGGATGGTCTCGCTGAAGAAGACCACACGAGGAATGATTGATATACATGTGATCATGACATCTATTCATTGCACCAAATGAGAACGTATTGTAAGAGGGGTGATGATGGTCGGCCTCAAAAATTTTTATTACGTTCTATATATAGAAAGAGAGGGTGTGTGTAAGAGAAATCTATTGAAAAATGAGCAAATGCTATAAAACAACAACATATTTGTTGTTTTTTTCTCAGCAAAGTTCATGTACAATTTTTTATACGTAAAACACCAACATATTTTCTGTTTTGTCTTATAAAAGTCTCTCAACAATTTTTGCACGTTAAAAACCAACACACTTTCTGTTTTTTTCACATAAAAACCCTTCAATAAAAATTTGTTGGCTTTTACCTGTAAAAGATAGTTTAGGGACTTTTATTTTCAAGGTTTTATTATTATGAAAAAACAAAAAGTATGTTGGTTTATTAAATTCAAAAAATTGTTAAGAGATTTTAATGATACAAAACAGAAAGTATGTTGGTTTTTACTGTAAAAAATTATAAAAAACTTTAATGAATAGAAACTGTGTTGGTATTTATGGTATTAACCCTTAAAATTTTCTTTTAATTAGTGAGGTTTTTAGTGTTCTAAATGAATGAGTGTTTTCTTAAAGTGGTATAACTACACATATTTTTTTAAGTTTTCTTATTATGGATGCTCTAAGTTCATCTTTATCATATGTGAGTTTTAAATTATTACATAAGATGAACAATTTATGTAAATTTCATCACAGTTACACGCAGTTTACCAACTATAAAAAAGAAAAAAATCACATAACTTTTATATCAGTGTTTATTTACACTAAGGCTGGATAAAATATAATAATAATAACTTCTAAAGTTTAGATTGTGTTTTTATTTTTGCAAAAAAGTCACTACAAAAGCTACAATCAGCTTACCTTTTTTTATATTGAAGAAGCTCTAAATTTGAATGAAACCAAATGACATGATAGCTTTGTACTTATGCTGCCTAAACTTGTATAAAAGACGACAATTTAGAAGTTGCATTCACCCATTTGCCCTTTTCAAATTTATTAGAATTGAGATGTTTCAACCATTTTCAATTCATGAAGCACGATTTTATAAGTCAGAAGCCTAATTTTACCAATGTTTTACTGTAGCATATAGTAAATACCCTTTTTTTCAACTTTCATTAAAAGATAATAGTTATAAATAATCACTAATAATAATCAGGTATCATAATTTTTCTATTTAAGTTTAAGTTACGAAAAAATAGATAGTAAATAGTAATAAGCACTCATATGTCTTATCTTTTTTAAAATTTGATAACTTTATAAAATAGTAATCAAGTTTTAGAATTGTTCTAATTAGATTAGTCATAAAGTTTTTTGTTCAAATCAGGTTACTCATAAAATTTATCACAATCAGATTACTAAAGTTTTAGAATTGTTCCAATTGGGTCATTCATAAGTTGCAAAAAAAATTTAAAAATTAAAGTTTTAAAAAAAATTAACAATATTTATAAAAAACTGTATTATTTTAAAAAAAATTGTGAATTATTTAAAATAATTAAAAAAATATGAGTGACCTGTTTATAACACTCTTAAAACTTTAATGAATTGATTGAAACAAATATAAGTAATAGTGACCTAATTGGGACACTTTTAAAACTTTAGTAACCTCATTAGAACAAATAAAAATATGAGCGATCTAATTAAAACGCTATTAAAATTGGGTTACAATTTTATGAGCGATCTAATTAAAACGCTATTAAAATTTGGTTACAACTTTATGAAGTCTTCTCTTTTAAAAATAACATTTATAAAAAAAATCACAAGATGAAACATCTAGTGCAAATTGCTGAACATTTAGGAAACTTTATTATTGCGAAAGCCAAAAATCAAAGATTGGAATTTGAACTCTAGCATTGTAGCACATATTAATGTGTTTGGATTATAAATTTAATCAACCGTTGTATTTACTGGACAACTTCACATGCACGTGTCCAGATTTGCGTGTACAATATAATTGTTTAAATATATTACAAATATATTGCATGCTTATGTTCATATCAATATGTATGAAGCATTTTTAGAAATAACTATCGTATGTACAGCTTTCTTTTATTCCATCTACAATAATCTTTTTTAATCGGCAGAACTTTCACAAGAAAATTTATAAGACACCATCAATATTTTACTAACTAAAATTTAGGTAAAACATAACTTGCCCCAAATAAATTCGAGGGACTCAGCCCTTGAAAGTTCTCGACAACTAAATTTTCAAACAATGATCTATACACATGATAGGAGCGTTTATATCTCTATAACTATAAGAACTTTTTCAAACAATGATCTATACACACGATAGGAGCGTTTATACCTCTATAACTATAATAACTTGTTATCAAGTACATCGATTCTAACATAGTCCTAATATTAAATATATGCTTACTTGGTGAGCCTTCTTCTAAATTGGTTCATTTTTTATCATCAAAGCCTCAAAGCAAATCACAGTTGAACACCATTAACTAGGATTACACTACATTTTCAATATCATATAATATACAACTGAAAATGGCGTTATAACAACTGCAGGCCATCTACAAACAGTTGATACTCTTCGGGTTCGCAAATAAATGCTCTCTGCAAATCAACTTCGGTTTCTTCAAGCTGCAGCCAAGAAGACGCTGTAACATGGCTGGGGGTTCATTGGATGTAGACTGATACATCTTCCTCACCATGATATGACCATCTAGAATCATCAACTCCAAAAACTTTCTACAGCTCTGCAGATAAAATTGTCCAGATTTTAGGGATAAATCATTGTTCACAAGTAAAAAAGTGAACCTTCTAGGAGCATATAAATTGTTGAAACTGATGCATAATATACTAGGTAATTGTCTATTACACCCTTTTGAAATGTAAATGGTTTTGGGAATAAATAGTTGATGGTTAGTTCTATTTTAATAATACTTTTCGAATTGGGCTGGTTGAGACATTTGATCACCTTCTTCCTAATGCAAGATGAGCTTATAGCTAGATTACCAAACTGATACACAAGTCAAAAAAGTATAATAACCAAACTAACCCGATTCATAATAGTATAATTACAAAGCTAGTCCATTTTCTTACGATGTGGTTTGTCAGGTCATCTTTTTTATCAAGCTAACCACTTGTGGGTCCACTAATCACACAACTAGCCCAGGTCCGGACAGTATTGATTATGAAAACAAGAACTACCAACCATATAGTTATGAGGGCAGTGCTTAAAATAGATGTGACCAAATGGGTTAATTGGGCTGGTTGGGAAACAGGTCAAGACAGTTGTTTCTTTTGAACATTTTGACAAAGAACGAGATGGGGTGACAAAAAACACTTTAGTCCAAATATTCCAGAATTTTTATAAACAGGGAAGTAAAAAAAATTTTTTAACAAAATGATCTTAAGAGGTTATATACATCAAAAGTACACTTTAATCCATTTGACTTTTGATAGAATACAAACAGCAAGAACACCAAGGTATGTATTAATCACTCAATAATTTTTTTTGTACTCTAAACAAAGGGGCCTAATGATCTATTTACAATAAATTCAATGACTCGATAATAGGAAACATGATCAAAATAAAATAACCAAAAAGCATGGGTCCATAAGGCCAGGCTCTGTTGATCTATTTAGCTTCAGCTGCCTTTCTCCAGAATTAATCGAACAACATCGGCACGCTGCCTTCTAAACTAAAGCTTTTTTTATTGGTTGGCCAATTAGAAATAGTACGTAACCCATAATGATTCATTCATAAGTAAATGAGGCAAAAGTCCTACCTCTAGTTTAAAAATTCTAACTTATTTTCAACCAAATGCCTTTTGTTTCTTAATTTCAAGTGATGACTACAGTTTATCCAGAATCAACACTATCATACACTTTAAGTTTCCAGTATCATACCTGAGGATTTAGTACATTCATTTGTCTTAACATGTGCTCCTGCAACAACATAATAACAAGTTAAACTTCAGGCTTAAATCAGATACAGAAACCTACAAGAATGAAAAAAATCAATTCTTGTTGAAGAATGTAAGTAGAAAACACAAAACACAACATATCATGGCAACTAAAACTTTTCTTTCATGACATATGCAGGTCCATTGTATGTATTTATGTCCATACGTATCAAACTACTGAATACAGATGCAATGAAATAATTTGAGGCTATCGGAACCTAAGCTTCTATATAGTATAGAGCAATTGTGGGAAAACCCATTTTGAACTATGGTTGAGTGACTTGAGTCTGTACATAATACCCTAGACTTTACTGTTGCATATTTTTAAGGAAATTGCATGTAGTGGCTACCCAAGTATTCAAGTTTTTTCATTAAGGCCACCCATATATTGAAAGGTGGATGATTTGTATCCAAACCTTGGTTCAAAAGCGCGTCTCAGGAGCACTTGAAGGCGTGAGGCCCTAGAAGCGATTGACTTAGCACTACATTGACACTTTCTGTACTGAAAGTGCCATTTTGCATAGATTTTTATTTTTAAATAAACTTATTACTTTGCTTTTTCTAGGCTGACAGATTGTTCCAGACTTCCAGATAGTGTTAATAGAGTTATTACTATATGTGTAATTACCTTTATTATCCTAGTTTTGGTATTCAAATTAAAAATGTGGTAAATATTATCTGGAATTAAGTTATAAATATTGTATAATACATGGCGCCTCACATATGTGAAGCTCTCACCTCATGCCTAAGGTGTGGCACCTCAGCTTTTGAGACTTAAGTGCTTCAGAGCACCTCATGCCTTTTGAAACCAAGATCCTACCTCTTATGATTAGTTAATGGTTTTTTACTATTTGCCTTTACACGAAGTAAAGGTAAAGGAAAGAGTTAAATGGGTGTAAGTAGGTCATTTTCACATCCAATAAATAGATGGTGTAAAGGTCAAAAAGACATACAAATCACCTCTAATATTGAACACTCTAAAGACCCACATTTGTACCAATATTGGAAAGAAAATAATTTAGGATGATGAAAACACCCTAAGACTTTTGAAACGATATATAGTGTATTCCGCTACAGAAAACAGGTGTACTGCCAGTCTTAATAACCAAGAAATTGCTTCCGGACATATACATATCATTGATAATTATCTATCTCTATCAATACTTATTTATATCATAACTCAATAACTAAGAAAGTACAAATACCTCCAATATCCCAGGATTTTGCATCACAATACCAAGTATACGGCGTACAAGTCCCTTGTAAACTATCTTGTTGATGGTACCATCTCCATTTACCCATGGCAATATTGGCTTATAAGAACCAGAAGAATCATCCATCCTAAATTCACAATTTTCCTCATGTGGGCCCTTTCTTGGAGACATTAAGGTTTCATTGTCATTGTTTTCCTGAGCTTCATTCATAGGTTGAGAAACCTCCTCCGGGTGGTTAAGGATCGTTACTCTGTGTTGCACCTCATTGGTACTTGTATGCGCCTCAGCAAGGTTTGTGAAAGTTTCTTTCATTAACTTTTTGTTTTTATCTTCATGGCTTTCTTCCTGCAACTTTAGTGGCTCACCTTCATTGTTAAAGCTTTCTGGCTCCTTGAGGTGAAGATCATGTTGGTGGGATGTTGTTGAGGTCAACATGTACTTTGACCGGTACAGAGAATCAACAACATGAACAGAATCAAAAGCATTAACCTGTACTCAAAAACCAATAGACTTCAATCTACCTAAATATATGTGACAGTTATACATAATAAGTTCTGTAATTTATAAAGCAAACCTTTAAAGCACGCCCAAATGCCTCGAGCACCTCCACAATAAGTTCTAGCATTTTTTCCCCTACAAGTACTTGCAGTATTATTAGAGTTATATGTATGCAATACGAGTGTAGAGAGATGGCAGATTTGGCCTGTTTACTTATGAATACCAATATAGGTTGTGCTTTATCTCAAAGGAGTCAAATGAGTAAAACAAGAACATATAGCTAATAGGAGAATGGATGATTGATCATTAGACGTCGCCCAACATCTATTATTATAGCATACAACCTCCTAAACTCTTTATCCACATATTTAGATTATAATTTTAACTAGCAAGTTTTTTTCACCCATGCATCAATTATTCATAATAAAAAAAACGTAATTTATTAGCGGGTAAATCCAACCCAGCAGGTTTTAACTCGTACTAGAAAATGACCAGCTAACCTAACCACCCATCTTGCCACCTCTAAGGAATGAACTACATACCCTGCACATCAATGATACGGGAGAGTCGTTCCATGCTTAAGCCTTGGTCACCAGACTTTTGGATGGCTGAACAAACAGTTTTAAAAAGATTGGGAGGTATTTCTCGTGCAGAAGATACCAGGCGTCTTGCATAGCACGTCATAGCTTCCCATGTTGACTCAGATGCACCAATTGACTTTGAGACTCCTATATGTCCAGATGACAGTGAATTGGACTCCAAATTTGAACCAGAAAATGGGATTTCATCAACTCTTGAAATTAAACCCCGGCTTATGGATAACTGGATGCCTGGAAAACCTTTTTCTTTACGGGTAAATATTTCATTGTCTAATAATTTCGGCTTTTTAGTTATTTCAACACTGCAAATTTCATTGCCATCACATTTACGTTTCTTTAAATCCTCAATTTCCCCAATACCCTCATGAGGCAAGCATGGGAACATTGATACTTCTCCTGCACACATCAGTACACACAATTGGAGGACATCTCCACACTGCAGGTCAGCAGATAGATCAACTCCATTGTCTAATAAATCATTTTCTCTATCATGAAGCCATCTAGACATTTGAACAACCCTTTTTCCAGTATTAACAGGAAATGGAGATGAAGAAATATTATGTAAAAACTGCTGAGAGAGTACAAAGTGACCAATGTCATTACCCCTCACCTGCCAACAAAAAGAACGAAAACGACAAATAGTTGTCAGGTTTTTTAGGATTCAAGCATTTTTTATGTTGAAAACATTCGCGGTTTTGTATTTGATCTTAAACAAAGAGTCTGGACGTTTGATTTTGGGAAAAATAATAATAACAATTCAGGGTTTGATGTGTTTGGGTTTAAAGTGATTTTGTTATAGGTCGTAACATGTTTTGGAAATGATTTGAGTTCTTGTTTTCAGGTTGGAATTTTTGGATTTTAAAGATATTGTTCTTTATCATCTTCAGGTCCATGATGAAGAAGGCGAGCTTGAAGATGACAAAAGAAACAAAAGTATCCTTTATTCTAAAAAAATCCTTTATTCTTTAATTTGTAAATAGGGCAGTCCTTAATCCCAAAAAATTAAATTTAACGAAAAACTAGCAAAAATGGTCAAACAATGTATGAACCTGATGGTGCAAGCAAAACTATAATAGGACCAAAATCAAAGGAACTCAAACTAGGAAAAAAAAAGTCTAACCAAAATCCATCACTGTTCTATTTAGGTCACATAAGTTTCATACTGTTCATTGCTACAATACTTTTTGTTACTAGTTAGATTGAGTTGCTACAAAATAACCAAGTTCTGTCACTTTATTCTTTGAAAGTATTTACTAGAACCTAGTTGCTTTAGGTTAAACTTGCATATGTGGCCTAGTTTTAGGGAACAATCATTAAATAGTAACCAAGTTTCATAATTGTTTCATTTAGGACACTCATGTTAGATTGTAATTCTTTGTATTAGTTTGAGTTTGTATGTTTAGTGATAGGTTATGTTAAATCTTGATAGTAGAGGGATTTAGTGTGTAATTAGTTAGTTCTTGCTAACACTATAAATAGGTGTTTAGTTTGTATTAGTTGATAGATTCTTGAATACAATCAGTGAAATATTCAGTAAACATTGAGTTAGTTAACTGCTGTTTGTAACATTTGGTATCAGAGCTTCTAACGGCTCTCGATCCAAAACCCCGCTCCCTCTCGATTCAAACGGGCTCCCTCCCAATCGATTCTGCGATTCCACTCGATTCCAATCGCCGATTGATTTGAATCCGATTGGAATTCAATTCGTGGAATTCTTGATTACAATCATCTGCGATTGTAATTGATTCGCGCAGACTGACTCATTTACGAAGATTGTTCCCCGATTCAAAATCCAGCAGTAGATTCAATGGCGGATCGCGGTGCACAGGTGGTGCTGAAAGATACCA
>BJCM01009280.1:0-12706 GCA_018326385.1 Flaveria bidentis
TAGAGGGCATGAAGAAGATGCTTGTTGATCAAAACTACCTTCTGAAGAAGTTATTTGAGGAGATTGCACATCTGAAAGCTGCAGCCGACCTGCCTGATAAACTAACTCAATCTGAGTTAGATGATCTGACTGACACTTTAAAGTATCCATTTCTGAATGTGGGTACTTCATCCAAGGCAGGAGAGGGCACATCTGGTGCAGCAACCACTGATGCTGGAGATTGTGAAACTAGAGCTGAGGATGTTAGAAGAGAAAATGAAGAAGAAATCTTTAAGGCTAGATTTATTGAGATGTGTCTTGATGTAAAGAAGGATTTAGTTGGAGAAGAAGTAATAAGAGAGAAGTCTGTGGAAAGAGATGTTGAAAAAGGGAAGAGGTTGATTGACGAAGAAGTTGAAGATGAACAACTCATAGACTATGATTATGAACCGGAGTTCTATGAAGTTGATGAGCGACCTTTGATCTATGTGGCAAAGAAAGGGGAGGATGCTAAAGATGTGTTTGAGATGGATAGAGCCGAATGGTTTGTAAAGGAGAAGGAACCAGAAGAACTCACTCCCTTATTCCAAGATATGGGAGGGTTGAGTAAACATGAGGCCGACAAGAAGATTATAAGCTGGGCCTATAATTCCGGGCTAAAAATGTTCATGATTAAGAGGAGGGGAGGTAATATTAGCTACTTGCATAAGAGGAAGGCTTTTAAGTCCTTGCCTAAATGGGATCTTAGGCGTTTGGAAGCTCTACCACTTCTGCATGCACATATGAGTGAGAGAGCCACACTTCTGATGAAAGAATTACAGAACAGGATTAATGACAACTTTGAATCGTTTGGTTACATGAAGGCAGAATGGAGAAGGTTAAAGAAAGACAAGGACCGGGAAACAGGAAAGGGAAGAATTGTTGTGAGAGTTAAGCCGCCAAAGACTGTGAACAGGGTGAGATTATTTGATCCCCTTCCCTAACAACTATAGGATTTCGAGAAATGGTTTTATGATAATAACACTAGGGAAGCTGTGAGTAGGGTGAAAAATGGCAAAGAATTTAAAGTTTTTGGTCCTATGGAATTGTTCAGTTTCTGTGACGAAGATTTATTAGTGTTGTGTGAGAATCACATAAAGGCTGAGGCTGGGGAAGAGACTTGGAAAGAAGCTAGTCTTTTTATGAATGTAGCCAACAAGATTAGAGGGGTGAGGTCAAAGGTGAAGAAATTAGCCGAAAGGGTAAGGGCTCGAGATGACCTTAACATGGATATTAAAGATTTGGCCAAGCAGTTTGAGAGGGCTAGTGCTCATCCCGATGGAGCTAGTGATGCAGGAGAAAACCGTAAAGAATCATGTGTTGAAGCTTAAGAGGGAGCTGTTGCAGGAGATGCTGAAAATTAATCTAAAGCAACAAAGGTCACTGGAGCTGAAGAGACTAATCAAGCCGAGTGAAGTTGGTGAGTTCCAACCTAGGGGGAGCATTAAAGATCATGTATAGGTTGGACTCACTTTAGTTTAGATTGTTTACTTTTACTTGTAATAGGTCTTTTGTTAGTTTCCTTTTGTAAGTACTTAGATTTATGTATTTTGGCAGTCTAGCGAAACTATGAGCGAAACTATAAGTTCGCTCACAGTTTGTTGTTTTGTTTGCCTGGCGAATCTACTGTTTCGCCTGGCGAAACTATAGTTTCGGCAGTGTAGTTTCGCTGACAGCGAAACTATCTGCGAAACTATAAACTGCTATATATTGTTTTATTTCTTCACATTGTAGGTAAGCTTGCAAAACCCTAATTGATTATCATTGTTGCAAGTTACCATTTCAAAGCAGTTAATACACAGAATTATCCTTGTGATTTATGTTATTGATTGTCATTGATCATTGTCTTATTATGAATGAGTTCTCATCGTGTTCAATCCTTTTTGTTATTGTTGTTTAGTATATTTTTTTGGATATTGAACGATTCTTAATATCATTTGCACTGTAATACGATCACATGGACCAACACAATCCACATTTGGTGACAAGACAACCGTATTTGTTTACAAAGCATCTGCATTTGATGTAAGGCAACCACATTTGTTGACAATGCATTTGCATTTGGTGCAAGGCAACCACATTTTGTGGACAATACATCCGCATTTATGGACAACACATCCGCATTTGTGGACAACGTATTCGCATTTGTAGATAATGCATTCGCATTTGGTGCAACATTTCTTGTAACTTGGTTATCTCACAGCTTATTCGCATTACTGATCTTGTAACAAATGCAGATATGACTGGTTTTTGTCTAGAGCTACTGAGTCAAGTTGTATCAAATTCTTCATGTACTCGATTAAATACTTAAATTAATGATAACTTATCATCAATAATGAATCATCAAGTTGATTTTGACATCGATTTGCTTGAATACATAATCATTCGATAAGACTTTTGTTGAACATTGGCTTCAGCTTCGCTACTATTCTTCATAGTTGATGATAATCATGACTAGTTGCATCAAATGTTGAAGAAATAATCAGAACCATGATTAATCCTCTTCAAATGGTACCGATTTGATCAGATTTGTTGAATTTACTTTTGAATTTTGAAGATGAACAGATGGGTGACGATGAACAGTGATGTTGTTCTTCATTTTTCTTCTTTTCTTCAATGTTCTTGACATCATGAAAGATGAAATCGGATTTGAAACTAGATGAATCCAAGAACCAACAACTCTAATACTATTTTGCTGAATTAATATTTCAGATTCATCGAGCTTGGATCTTAGGATTCATCATGTTCTTGACCTTGAAATCAAAATTAAGATGGGTGTATGTGTGTGAATCAAAGAACAAAGAGAAGGATAATGATAATGTTATGATTTCATTGATGTTGATAAATACATTACAATGAGAATCATAGATGGGTGATGGAGATCAAACCCACCCAAAGGAGGAATTCTCGTTGGGTGGTGATTCACACCATGAGAAACATACACAAGAGCCACACTTGCAAAATTGCACTAGTGGGTTTATTTATACTATCGTTACAACGTAACCTAATTTTGACTTTTCTATTTGTCTTGATTTTGACGTTGTCATGTTGAGTTATCTCGTATTGTTGTTTTTTTGTGATCAACTTGGTCTCTGAACTTATATAATGGGATATTCAATCGTTTATGATTATTATTTGGTAAGCTTCAATTTATGTTATTCTTGAACCCAACAATTAATAAATGATGAGTCCATAGTGTGACATCATCTTTGTAAATAAAGCATGTATATATGTACTTTTTTATACTAGAGGGTCTCGTCAACAAACGTGACACATCATAAGAGTTTGAAACAAAATATCCATCTCAAATTGGAAAAAAAAAATTAAATTGGGAGCATGGTTGAAATCTGGTGTAGTGAAGATATTTTGCTCAGTTTATAAAACACCTTTAAATCTCTTAAACCTTTCAAATTGTAGAATGACAACAATGTTACATGCATTGACATTATTTTCCAGAAACTCAAAAAGATGCTTCACAGAATCATCCCACAAAGTAGCTGAAATCTTCAGACCACTGCATCGAAAGAGTATAAAAATTAAATATTTTTATAAAATGAAGGTCGTGAGTATTTTAAATTTATAAAATAGTATTCCAAGTCTTTGAGCTGGAAGTTCAACTTGGATGCTTGTTTTTCGCTTTTAGTCATAAGATCCTCCAACTTAAAATATCTAACGATGATACCAATCACATCTAGAAAATGGTAAAAAAATGTTTAATAAGATCTATCAATTCATAAGTTTACATGTATATATTAGGTTTAGTAAATTAGGTTTAGTATATACGAACAACTAATGGTGGAATACTCTTACTTATACTTCCAGATTCTAAAACTTTAAGGCCAAGTATGAATTGAAAGCTTGAGAGGAAAAACCATAAAACGGACCACTAAAGTCACTGCATTTGGTAAGAGTGGTATTGTAATAACGGCATGCCTTTAGGGGGTTAAAAACATATCTAAAAGAGGCAATATATCACCCAATGTTGGTTTTCGGATAATCAAGGTTGTTTTCTCAACCAAAAACCTCTCGAAGCATGTAAACCATTTGTGCAAGAAACTTGCTTGGATCTTGTTTCCCTGATATACAACGGAAATATATAAGAATGAAATATTTTTATCTTTTTATTGTAAACCCAATGGAACTAACCTATTCATCAATCAAGATCATTTCTGAGGAGAATATTTGTGATGGATTGTTAAACATGGGCTGCCTCCACAACCTTATGATATGAACTTTAAGGGAGCGTTTGGTTGGAAGAATGTAATGGAATGAAATAGAATTGAGAAACTAGTATAATTTTCAAGTAAAATTATGTTTTAGTGGGTAATGAAATGTAAACCCAAGTGAATGTTTCACCTCAATTCTTTTGGTTGTGGGATTTTAAATTCCCTCTCTAGGTTGAAGGATTTTGAAATCCCACAACCAAGGGAATTAAGGTGAAACATTCCCTTGGGTTTTACATTTCATTACCCACTCAAACATAATTTTACTTAAAAACTATACTAGTTTCTCAATTCTTTTCCATTCCATTCCATTCTTCCAACCAAATGCTCCCTAAGAGTACAATCATCCCTTGAGATATCAAGATCATTCAGAAAAAAAATAGAAGTTACACCTGTTTTTTTGTGAGACAGGAAACAAATTATATACAACTAATAAAAAATCCATTCTAAAATTAGACTTTCAGAAAGGATGAAAGTAGTATGAATAAAATAAATGAATTACATTACCTTAATTCAATAAATGCATTGGTGATTGCAAAAGAAAATGTAATGAAGAGTGATTATACATGTATATGAAAATTGAAAACTACATAATAGGGTAAACATGCATTTATTTTAGAAATTGATTATGTTAAAAATCGTAGATTAAATCATTTCCAAATTTATTAAGTGAAACGTATTACATTTTAATGTAATGAGAATAATACGAAAATAATTGATTTTATAAAAAGAAAGACTGATATGTAATAATAAAATCCTAATAACAATCATATAAATTCTAAAATTTAAACTATATAACAGGGTAACCGTTCATATAATTAAAAGTATTGATTATCTTTAAAATAGTAGATTAAATAATTTCTAGTTTTATATAAAAGAAAACGTATTGTCGTTTTAATGTAATGAGAGTAGTTAAATAATAAATTTTGATTTTATAAAAAGAAAATCTCATATGTAATGGTAAAATCATAATAAGCGTAATATAAATTAGGAAATGAAATGAGATTTTTTTCTTAAAATAATAGTCATAAACTATATTTTTCATGATTGAATTCTTAAATTTACAATATATATGACTTTAATAGTGTTGTATATTTTTTAGAATATCTTAAAATCAATGATTTTATTTTAATTTTAACACGAATAAACCATTTTATTACATGTCCATAAATTTAATAATATCTTAATCATTCAAAATTTATCATAGTTAATCTATCACTAAATAACAATTTAATTAAAACAAATTGCATCAATCAATCTTTAAAGGATAGTTAATGTAAAGGAAAAGGAGCATATGAAGCATAAACAAAATTACCAAAAGCATGAATCGAAGGAGATTAAACAAAAACCAAAAGCGAACTGTATGTCTCTTTCCCCCTAATAAGGCTTAAACGTTGTGATGATTTCAGTATCGACAGATTTTGAGGACTGATCTTCTTCCTCAAACAATAGATCTTGAACCGTTGTTGAAGATATTGTTGAATCCGTGTTAACAGTTTGCGTCATATTTGTGCATACATTGCTCATATGTGTACGTGTCACACCAAAGAACAACATCATTTTCTAACCAATATAGTTAGTTAAAAGAAGTTGAAAAATAATTAGAAGCTATGAAATTTGAATACAATTAATTGTGTTTTTGATATAATCATTTTATGTTCATGAAGAATCATGGATTTTAATTATAGATTACCTTTTTACACGCTGCGCGTTGCGGAGACATCGAACGTAGCGTGATAAAATATATAATTCAAACGAATCGATTTGTTTTCAAACTAAAATTATGTCAAAATGTAATGCATCTCTAGTTTATGATGTTGAATGAAAATCGGTCGGAATCGGAAGGGCGGCAGCCAGTCTCGCCGACACTCAGCGGAAACGGGAGGGCGACGGCCAGCGCATCACCCCTCCGGTCCCCAACAACGCCCCTCACCAATATGTTAAAAAAAGAACACACATTGCAAGTTGTACCAAACGTTTAAAGAGTTGTAATCATAGCTACAATAACTTCCCTCACATGAGGAAGTTGTTTAATAGAATATAAATTATTGTTTTTAGCTAACGAATCTCACGAAGAATGTCAAGTTTTATAATGTAAGCTTAATTGTGTATTTCTTAAACGACTCATCGTGACCCGCACCCATCCTGACCTTTTTTCTTAATCAGTTCAGCCTGACCCAAACCTATTCATACCCAAACCCATCTTGACCCGATCACCAACCCAACCCAACCCGCCCATATTACCACCTCTACTTATATCCAACCAATATACATTTCTAACACTTTATATCGTATCAACAATACATTGAACATATTCTTGGTCCTCACATGTTTTCATAGCTTGCTAACTAAATAACGTATACGTAATTAAACTCATTGTAAAGAGACTTGCTACGGGTCGAGAGGAACAAGACACCTTAAGACGGATTAGAATATTATAGACTTCCTTTTGTTTCTCTTTTCAGATAACGATTCTAAGAGAGTTCATTCGAGTTATGAATCTCATTTATGAAACTAAAAGTTTCATTCGGATATAAATATGACATGAAACCATAGACAAAACCGACTATCAGTAATCGACAATAATAAACACCGCTACAGTTCCTAATACTTTATTGGGAACTCAAAATCAAGAGCCAACAATTGATTCCAAGATCTGGCCCACACAGAAATCAATGGTTAGGTTTCCGAAAATCTAAGGGTTTCAGACAGGGCTCTATAGTGTTAAAGGATTGAGTTTTTAATTATAAAGGTCAAGCACAAGACTCAAATCATGTATGTAACTCAATTAAAACATAGAACAAATTTATTTCATTGAAAACAAACTAGTCAACGTAGATTGACTAGAACAAAATGAGTAAACCCAATTAATGGCATAAACATGTAGATATATACCATTATGAACATGAATATATGTGCTCTTAGAACATGAAAATATATCTAAAAAGTGATCAAAATCTAATTGTTAGGCTACGTGTTTTGGGATAAAGCCTCATGTTAAGCTATCATGTAATATTGCGACATGTAGTATTGACTGCTGGGCACTGGATAGAGCTCTTGATCAAGTAATGAGACCCTGTTTGTTTATTAGGTGATCGGGGCCTCTAACAAATTAATTAATTTATTTAATTTTTTTAGATGTAAAACAATAATATAAAATTAAACATTATAATCAAATAAAATTCATTAAAACATAAAAAAATAAAAAACACATAATAAATAAAAAGTAATTTAACTAATCTTACTCTTCCAATTCTCTTACTCTTGTGATGAGAACGCCTCTTTACTTAAACAATCGGAACATCTTCAACCGGTTCGTTTTGACTCGTTTGTGACTCATAAACAACCTCGCCGGGATAATCAAATGGAGTAAACGTAAAGTTTGTAAAAGACTCGTCATCCATTAGATCAAAACTTGGTTGAAACGAACCATTTCAATTACGAGACATTTTCTAGTGAGATGATTTTTTTTATAATATTTAAAGATGAAAAAGAGAGTGTAGATATGAATGTTGTAATTTTTTATGAGATGAGGTCGTATTTATAAGGTTAGGGGATTGTGATGATGAACAATAAAACAACAAAGAAAGATAATTAACGAGATTGTGCTTATGACCAATGTTTTTAGAACCGGATCAAACAACGATCGGTTGTATTACTTGTCAACTGGTTGGACTGGATTTAAGAATTGGATGATATCATATATATATATATATATAGTTATATATATAAAACTCAACAATAATTATACATCCAACACTAAAATTCATTATCCGACTTACCCGTTAAACCCATTAAAATTTAAAAAAATTAAAAAAATTTAGAAATGGAAAATTCGGTCCGAACCTGTTCCCGGTTTAACCGTCAAACCGGTTCGAACCTGCCGGTTCTTGAAGAAACAAACGATTTGGGGTGGATCAGATCGGCCTAACCGAATCCCAATCGGATCAGTCGGAGCGACCGATCCGAATCCCAGTCGGAGCGACCGATCCGAATCCCAATCAGAGCGACCGATCCGAATCCCAGTCGGACCGGCAGATCCGATCCGCTCGTGAAATCATTGCTTATGACATCTTCTCTCTTTGTATCCAAAAAATTATTCTCAAAAGCTAGCATCAACCCTCCGACTTAAAGCATTAGCCCTTTAACTCTAAAATCTATCAAATTGACTTGCATATACAAATAATACTAAGTAAAGCACTACTGACCAGTTGTTATTAGGATTGAATTGTATATTTTAACATTATATTATCTTCAATGTTATATCACTAATAATATCGATACATTTAATTATACACACTACACTCAAGTATATCTTAAAAAAATTGATTCATAATCAATAGATATAATTACATAACGAACATATTCCTAAAAGCATTGAACATGCTACACCCTCAAGTCATCTAGATCGTCAATCCGGCGAACCATGTTTTTGTATAAATAATTTTAAGATCTTGAACGAACATAAAAGTTCATCAACTAAAAATGAATATCAAAAAGAATTCAGGGACTGTTTTTGTACATTACTCCAAAAATCTGAAACCCCCAAATTCAAATAAACAACGTTTCCCCCTCAACTTCAAACCCCTGCAATGGCTTCCGAACCACTGAAACGAAAGTGGTCAATTCACGATTTCGAGATCGGAAAACCCCTTGGAAAAGGGAAATTCGGTCGGGTCTATCTCGCCCGTGAAGCGAAGGTAACACGAATCTTTCAGATTGTGCGATTATGAGTTCGATTTTGTTTGAATTAGGGTTTGATTTTGACCAATTTGATCTTTGTGTGTTGCAATTAGAGCAAGTATATAGTCGCATTGAAGGTGATATTCAAGGAGCAGATTGAAAAGTACAGGCTGCAGCACCAGCTCAAGAGAGAGATGGCGATCCAAACTAGCCTTCGACATCCGCATGTTCTCAGGCTGTACGGATGGTTTCACGATGCGGAGAGGATATTCTTGATTTTGGAGTATGCTCATGGCGGTGAGCTGTACGGGGAGCTTCGGAGATCGGGTCATCTATCGGAGAAACAAGCTGCCACTGTAATATACTACTCATCTCTGTCACTTTCAAACAAACACACACACAGACTATATTAGGGTTTGTACTGGAATCCTCTGAGATGTATTGCATTCAATTTTGGATTTTTAATATGTCTTTATTTTCTGAAGAATTTTGATCCGCTATAAAACATTCATGTGGTAGCACCTTAGGAGCCTTACATGTATGCAACTGCAAACAAAGAGAGAGAGAACCATTACATTTAAATCCTTGAAATATGATTGATCATTAGAATCATTTTAGGCTAGCTGTTATGTTCATTAATTAAAAGAACCATTTCAGATTCACCATTTGCAGCATCAAATCAGATACGGTAAAAATTCAAATGACTGCACATTGGCATCTCTTCATCTGTCTGAAGTAGCCTTATTAAGCCCCAAAATAAACTGAAATGATCCTTAGCCCATTTTAATACCCACTCTGTGCACAAACCTAGTACTAAGATTCTGTAAAGGAATATAATAACTATCACACAAATGGTGTATATTTACCACAGAACACCTGCAGCAGTAGATAAAAACAGGCTCCCAACTTTCTCTCTATATAAACCCTATAAGCATAAGACAGTCTAGATGCATGGGTCAAGTGGTATTGAATTAGAATTTTAATAAAAAGCTTATATATCAATTGAGGTGATATTTATTAATTTATATCTATTATTCTAAATCTGTATATTGGTGGTGATCATCAGTACATTGCTAGCCTTACCCAAGCATTAGCATACTGTCATGAAAAGCATGTTATCCATCGGGATATCAAGCCAGAGAATTTGTTGCTTGATCACAAGGTACGTTTTGATGACCATCACTTGTTGAATATGGCATCTGTCATTTGCAATTTGCAATGTTTTATAATTGTTAACATTATTGTTTAAAAAATTGCTTACAATTCTTATTCATTATATGAGTTGAACAACATGAAATTTGTGTCTATTCGCGCTCTGTTGTCTCCCTGATTTTATAAAACAAATCAATGTAAAAGATGAACAAGGAAAAAGACCATTAACTTAAATTACCATCTCAGAGATTATATATATCTGATGGCAGGGTCGATTGAAGATAGCTGATTTCGGGTGGTCCGTGCAGTCAAAAAACAAGAGACACACAATGTGTGGAACATTAGACTATCTAGCACCAGAGATGGTGGAAAATAAAGCTCATGATTATGCAGTTGATAATTGGACTTTAGGTGTTTTATGTTATGAATTTCTCTATGGTGTCCCTCCTTTTGAGGCAGACAGCCAAGCAGATACATTTCGAAGGTAATAACCCTGATTGGCCTATTTGACCCGTTTAAAGTAATACAAACCCAAATCCCCATGTATAAGTAAATGATTCAAGATTGCCGCCTTCAACTTAATGATGAAGTTTTTGTTATCTGTATAGGATCATGAAGGTTGACCTTACATTTCCTTCTACCCCTCATGTTTCTGATGAAGCTAAAGTTCTCATCACACAAGTAAGTTGTATTCACCAAAGATCAATCTATGTATGTGATTTCCTAGCAACTTTGAAGATGATTATTTTTCTTGTTATATATGAAATTCTCCCTTTATATTATAACATAATTTCAACAAATGCAGCTTTTGGTGAAAGACTCTGCAAAAAGACTTTCCCTTGAGAAGATATTAAAGCATCCTTGGATCATCATGAATGCTGATCCCAATGGTACTTTCTCTAAGTAGAATTTCTACTAACATCCATCTGTAGCTATGAAGAATTAACAGAAATGAACTTTAGCTTAAAACCTTAAATGTGTCTGAATTAGGTAGCCAATAGCTGCTTCTTTTTCTCACACTCGTTTAGAGAATGTTTGAATATTGTTCTGTATAATTATGTCCCTATGTTCATATCAATTTGTATGCTATCCATTTGCATGGATAAAAGATCCACGATGCTAAAACTATGCCATAATGATACCTTTTGATCCAATGATACACTTCTAATCCGATTTTCATATCAACTTGGCAAATGATCGCATGAGTTGATTTGAATATTTTGTTGTTGTAAATGTGACAATATGGCTTGTTACTGGCTAGGGGGGTTAAGGAGTTGAGTCAAGCCGATCTTAAGCTCGCCTGGTCTTGAGCTTTGCTCGAATGCTTGTTTTGATTTGAGAAAACTGGAGTTAAAACTTGGCTTGTATTGTGATCGGTTTATATTTATATATAACATAGTACATATCATTTAATTCTTTATATAAATATATAATTAATAGATTAGTTGAAATAATATAAATAAAAAGGTTTGTTTCGACTTGTAATCCGGCTCAAGCTCAATAGAATAATATTTATATATATTTAAGAATTTTTATATATAGCATAGCATATATCAGTTATTTTTTATCATAATTAATATATAATAACTATTTATATAAATATATAATTAATAGATCAGCAAAAATCTACTCTAATATCTATTTTAATAAATTAATTTTTACCATGTGTCATTTTCTTATAACTTTTTTGTCATATGTTAATACCATAGCAGGTCAACTTTCAATAATGATATTAAATGCTATTTATATTATGTGTCTTTTCCAAAATTTAAATAAGATTCTTTTAATTATAAATAACATGTTTATTTTTATTAAAAATCATACATACTGTAGAAAATTTTTTTATGAAATATAAATTTTTTAATACAAAGAACTTTTTTATAAAAAAAACATTGTTTAACATTTTTTCTAATATAAAATGTTTAAAATTTTGTTTTTTTAACAAAAGCTTTTAAAAGACGAAAGTTAAAAAATTGTTTTTATTTTATTACTTAATTTATGTACTTTCAATCATATTTTTCAAATATATATTTATAATTTCTAAATATCTATTGGTAACTATTAATTTAATATTTTCCTTCAACTTGTATGGTAGACGGGTGTCTAAACTAGTAATATAAATAAAAAGGCTCGTTTAGGCTTGTGTGCCAGCTTAAGCTCGATATGTAATGTTGGAATTAATCTTTGTTAATTCACATAAAAAAAGGTCAAAGTCAGATCTTATATGGGTGGAGTTTTAGTTTTATTAAGAGTCTTTTATTTATTATTTAATTAGTATGTTTATCTAGTTATTTAGTTTGATGTTTATCAAGTTGTTTTAATTCCTAGAAGATAGGAGCATGAGTCATAGTTGGATTTGTTTTGTTTAGTATAAATAGGGTTGTTTGGTTGATGGTTAAGGTATCAAATATTTAGTTTTCTTTAATAAAAGTGTCGATCAACAATGTTTGTGATCAAATAGTTTTTGTTCTTCATCCTTTTCAACCTGAGTTTTTCTACGTTTTTGTTCGTTTGGAGATCGTTGGGCCTTCAATTGGTATCAGAGCTATACCAAGCTCTTCATCTGGGTGCAAAAGCAGCAAAAGAAAGGTTGTTTGTGTTCTGTTCTGGCAGAGAACAACAGCAGCAAG